>MIEF01006461.1:0-67829 GCA_001870725.1 Taenia solium
TCTTAGGGGCTCTACCTCTGTACTTCCTTCGGGTTGGCTAGACTGCGGGCCGCACCAGTAGTCCCACGCCCTACTGATATCGTATGCATGTGTTCTGCCCAAGTATTATATCTCCTTTGGTCTTCAAGGAAGTCTAAGTGCGCTACACTTAAGTGAGGTGGTTAGCAACTTGACTAGCAACATATTCGAAGCATTTTTATGTGTCTACTCAAATAAATACTGGAATGCCTTAAAAATTTTCCTTGAATTTCAAGCAAAACCTTTTCACCTAACCTTTTATAGCAAGTCATAATTTACAGAATTCTAATGGAATTAATCCACTAAACAGTCTCTAATGTAAAACCTACCATTTTTAAACAAATCCTTGAAATATGAATAAATATTTATAACACATTTTCACTAAATTTGGCCGTAAAGCAAGAGTCAGCATAAAATTTCACTGTAGAAAATAAAGTTGAGAAGGTGGTACCATATATAAGTGTCCAGAGTAGAAATAACCACTTCTTTCCACGGTTTAGGAAATGAGACTGAAGCAAGCCACTTGGACTTATCAGATGGCACAATTTGGATAGTTTACGGCCCAACGTAGGTCTACGCAAGTGTTAACGCTGCAGGTGCTTTCAGTTTTAATTAACCAAAACAAATTACTTATATTTTCCCACCATGTCGAATGACAAATTGGCTTCCAAAAAAAACTGCCAGAGGTTATGTATTGCTCACTTTCTGTTGGGAACGACAGTGATGCGCTTAGGCATGTAAGCAAATTTTTAAAAATTTTAATAAATTTTATGATTTTGGAAGAGGTACCGTGCATTTCTTGTCTGTCATGTACATGACCCATTCATGGCGAAATTTTCAGGCGTTGAGTTCGAAACTTCACTAACTTAAAAAAATGCCAAGATGTTCCAATTTCGCGCGCAGTTACCTTTCTTTTAGGTGGTAAATCAAAATGTTATTTTAAAGCAAATAGGCGGGAACTACAAGGTACTCTTTGGTAAGGTGACTGTTGCGGCGATTTTGGGAGAAAATGCGAATACATGGAAAGGGAAATAAATAAAAAAATAAGCAGAAGAAAACGAAAAAAATCAATCTCAACAATAATGCTTAGTGCCTTTTAAGAAGTCCGCAACGTCAAATAATATTGGAACCTAAAGAAGTCACTGCTGTAAGGTTTCAATTAGTGATTGGCGATGCCATGCGACCTATCAAATATAAAGAGGTTGACACAATTGTGAAAGTCGTGGACAAAAACGAAGTATTGCAACAAATTGGAGCATGTGAGACCACTTGGGCGGGCATTGGTATTCCGACACGTTTGTACACGGCAGAGAGTGGTCTTCGTGCCATGAAAATGTCACGAGCCAAACAACGCCACACAAGTATACACACGACGCTATTCCGTTGTTCTTATGGTAACAGTCTATAATAGTGATTGGCAGAACGCAATTGAGTTCCTGCAAGAAAGCAGCCCTTCCCGCCTCTGGGGCGTTATCGACGCTCTATTACCTTAATGAATAAGATCAGGGAGCAGGACAGCTGCGTGATGGATTCTCAAAAGAAGTAGGACTAAGTAAGTTGGTAGTGCTCTTGGTAGCTTCGAGTACGTGGATTCATGACGCAGCTGCCAGTAGAGACAAACAATATTTGGGTGATTGTGCTTATTTGAGACGGCTATCTAAGCTACTATAGGCAGGATGTTAATTGAAGCAGAAATGGTAGGTCTGAAAATATGTGAGAAACACAAACAGGCAAAACGTCAGGTTTTAATCAATGAGGAAGGCGTGTCAGAAATTTTGAAATCAAATTTGATAGCATAATAACGCACCCAATGCGTTGTCTTGCCATCTAGTAACGAGTTTTATGAAATTCTGCCACCAATAACTCTTCCTTACTCAAAAAACGGGCTATGTGTACGAATAAATTTGCCTAACATCAAGGAATTTCCTTGATTATTTTGGCACGGATGACAGGTTCGTTAACAGATTTGGCATGATAACTCCAATAGAAAGGACTAAGAAATGCTTCTTTTGGCAAGACGCCGCATAACTTACTCGAAAGAGGCGCATTAAGTGGAAAAGCTCGTCGGCTTCAAGTCCTTAGCACAAATGATGTCACAGCCTCTAATAAATGAACAAACCCTTTTCCGAAATGCTAATAAGGACGCGTTTTAGTAAACGACTTTCACATCAAATATTCTCCAGTAAATATGCAAATAAGCAGCGTGATAGTTAATTAGCTAAAGGAATTTTGCGCATTAAAGAAGCCACCTTGTGGGGAGACAGAGTATTTTAAGCATGAAACATCCAAATGAAAATACATGTTTTCCGTGAAAACGCAAAGCAACCATCCTTTATGCAAATATCCTTAAGGTGCTTTGAAATCAAAGGTACTACTTACCCGATGGGAAAGGTCTAACGCAATTGAGTCGACATACTTGTAGATGCTCCGGTACCGTTTCAATACGAGCGTCCTAGGCATGTAAACCACGAAATCACACAAAATTCATTGCTATAAAGGATTTGGTATTTGGAAAGAGACAACTAAAGGTAAATAATAATTATTTTGCCTCAAGTTCAGGCGTAGCCCAAAAATATTTACGGTGGCAGAAGACAAGCAGAGCGAACGACAATAACGCTTAAAGTACCGAAGAATTTTTCCCAATGATCTAATGTCAATGAAACGCTGAATGTACGGGGTAATCTTAGCATACACTACGTTCGCATTCATCAAATAGTTAGAACACTTTGAAAATCTGTGGGGTTACACTTCAGGGTTCCGACCATTGGGACGAGCATTGTAGTAGGTGGGTGGAAGGTGTGTATCTATTTTGAAATCTCCATAATTCAATAAATCCAACTTGCTCCAACAAAAGTAAGAAGCAACCTTTTGACAAACAATAAAAGTGTAAGTGTTTTTGTATCCACCAAAAGTAGCTGTTTTACGTAAATGTCTATAGAGAAGGAAATTAGCATCCATTTGTAAACCGCACAGTTTTCCTTTGTTGAAGCTAAACGGCCAAGCAGATGATTTCGAGTTTTTTTCAGATTTTAAAAGTACAATTAATATTATACAATTACACAAGAGAAAAGGTTACCTCTTCTTTGACATATAAGTTGAGCTTCGCCTCGTCTTCCCTGCAAACGCAGTAATACGGTTTCCATTTCGGTTTGAGAAGGTGTGCCCCGCTGTTGTTAGTGCAACTAAAGCCAAGTTCCCCTTCAGGTAATTCTAAAACATTTATACTCAAATAACTATTAAGCAATTAATACAAAACTTAACTGATGACAAAAGAGCTTATTAACAGGAAAGCAGAATTTCCATCTGATTTCTAAGAAGCTATATAATTTCGAACACGATATGAGTCACAGCAACTAAGAGGTAAAGCGGAGATGCTAAGGTCCTACGGACACCCCAATTAATTGGTGGTAAGGTGATAGTTCAACTATAATGTAGCTACAAGTTTGAAAGCCCAAGACAATTTTTGCATTTAGCCTTTCATATTCCAGAGCGATGCAGTATGGTTATCTGAGAGTTTAATTTCTTAGATAAAAATGGTGTAGAATGAAAGATTTAAATACAGTAAATAAAAAGTTGTGGTCATTTGTTAAACGATTTGGCTGCGGAAAAAAATCAAACCAGAAGCGTGGAATTCAGAATGCAAACTAACCCATTCAAAATTTTATAAAAATAGAGTCTTGCAACAACAGTTAAAGCGTTTTTTGTAAAGTATTGCACTTAAGAGCGGCTGTATAACCATAAATTCCTTGTTCAAACGTTGTAAATACCAAATCAATAAAATTATGAAACTAGGCATGCTTTCCAGCAAGTATGCGCTACAAAAGTTAGGCAAGTTAAAGGTAATCACAAATTTAATGAGGAAATATAAAAGCCTAACGGCACGCAAAAGTGGAAATTGGATAAAATACCCAGGAAAGACTGACAAATACTCCAAAAAACTAGTGCAAACAACTTTTAAAAGTCTGTTGTTCAATTCGATCTTAAACGGGTTATTACATAATTCCATATTCTCATCTCTTTAATACTTAAAAAGTCGTCAGATGTATGTCCTGAATCAAGAATTAATATTAGTATAGATACTGCACCCCACCCTGGTTCTTATTAGTATTTTACACTAGAATAGCAGAGCATACTTACAATAAAAAGGAATGCACCTTAAACAATGCTCATGTTTAAAACATTATGCGTTGTAGCTTTGTATGCATGTTCACAAAAAATAAAACCACATTACACCATTGATGACTCTTCACTTGTAACGGGTTAACCTCTATTAGAAACTTCTTACCCCAAACCAGAAGCCATGATTCCACGAAACAAGGGAATTGAGGTAATTCAACCATTTTATCGCCCAAAAACGACCCTAATTACGCGAATATGCATAACCGCGTATTTAAGAGTTTCAAATAACCTACTGCTGTTTGCCCGTATAAACAAAGCAAAACTTACCCCGACAAGTTGTAGTGATTTATAGGACAATTTTTGCACAACAACTTTAAAAATTAAAACAGTTGTGCAGATTATTTATTTTTGGGTAGGTTTGTACTTTGAACTTCCCAAAGGCGCCCCACTGAATAATTCTCTTAAATGATGTAGTGACATTTTCGCCTGTCTGGTGAAAACCACTTTTAGTGCATTTATAGGCTTGATACTCACCATGTTTTTATTATTGCCACTATTACGATTTAAGTACTTATTTGAAAGAGGGAATCATTGAATTTTTAACGTCTCCTAGTTTCTGGCATTTCTTTCTTGCAGCTGGCGTCCTTTTGACCTTGCATAGGCCGTTATTGCGGGTGTGCTTAGTAACACATTATCAGCATTTAGTTAGCTATGCGTTCATTTTGGGAATTGCACTAACGATGTCAGAGAGTACTTGAATTCTTTGCGCAATGATCATCAAGGGAGAAAATATTTACTTTGAGTTGCTGGTGGCCCATAAAATTACTTTCGCTATCATGTAATTCGGTACAAGGGAACTTTTTAGTGCTCGAAGATCAAATCATTTGTGCACTTAAACGAAGCAAGAGCTTATCTGTCTGGCTGACTGTGTGCTAGGGGCTTACTTTCTTAGCTGTGTGATAGCAAAATATTAGTCATTATGAAATGTGTGCGCTTGGAAGTTGGCACTTCTGCTTGTGCTCGGGCACTGGGATGCTCATTATTGCTGAAGGATGTGCAGTAAACATGATGGTGCCATTTATCCGTGCATGATTTTTAAATGGGTGGCCTATAGCTAGTATGGTTTCTTTAAATCGTGGATGCCATCGGTTCGTGTACGCTTTTTAATTGTGACTTGTGTGTGAGGTATTGCAGACGTCACTGCTTGCTAAATGAGGTAGGAGTGAAAAACACTTTAGCGAAAGCAACTTTGTTGTATTTATTCGACTTAAACGTACAAACGCTCATGATTGCAATTTACAAACAATTGCAAATTTCCAGTCGCTTACTCGCCGTTCAGTCTTAAGGCCCCATTGCTGTTAACATAGTAACGTCATACATTAGCGCTCAAAACTTGGAATACATCAACTACTCACGCTTTCAGCATACCTCTGAAGAAGAATCAATCCTGAATTCTTCGAGAATGCACAGTATTTTGCAATTGATCTGTTGCTATAATGCTGGAATCTAAATATTTTCTTTTAGCTTGAATCGAACTTCGTTGCAAAGTTCTTTGCACTCCTTATTATCAGTTAGGCATTGCACTGGCGTCGCATTTGGATTAAGTGTGTGTTGAACTACACGGGCATCATAGTCTCCATGGCTTTTACTTCCACTTCTCGGCATGGACTTTGGCCATGCCGATGGCCTCTACACTCCTATGAAATCCAGCCACTCGGTGAAGACTCGGGAAGGCAGTATGAGGCTCCTTCACTTAGGCGATAAAATTAGACTTAAAAAAGCTTAAGACCATCACACATGTGGGAGGCCTAAAAGCGATATCTCCAAAATAAATAACTTCTGGACAAGGCAAGCATTATGCCCTGGAGTTCATGAAAACAAATCTCATACCACCCACTCATGAACACTTGGGACGTCGAATTCCAAGCAAAACTTTGTACTCCCAAGCTTTGAATAAATGATGCATGTCAAGCTTAGTAAATGTTCTTAATACATTTGCCTTAACTCTCGCTTTAGTAAAGGAGTTACCTTGCTGCTCTGCCACTGTACCTTTGCCGGGCAGGTTGGCCTCTAGGCCATGCTTCTAGCTCCACTCTCTTCTGTACGCTGCCAGTACCCGTGCCACTCGAGTATGTCTTCTTTCACCTTCAGGAAAAGCTCAGGGCGCTACAAGGCTCTTGGGATTTCCTTCAGGTAGTGTACATCGATTATCAGTGCAGACAAGCCTTATAAATTTTTCAGCAATGCTCCATCAAAATAAACATGAGAGTGAAAAATCTGATGCTTTACCAAACAATATCCCTTGATATTTGCTCAGACTTGCTTTCATTTACATTTGGATCTACGTAAAGGTGGTGAGGTTGAAAAGGAATATATTTATGCCAGAACATGTTGTGTGATAGCTGTTCACCGATTGATGCTGTTTCTTTTCAATAACCACAAAGCTCTACAGATCAAAAGTATGCTCTGACGATTGGCATCATGGTGCTTCTGCGATTGGGTTAGTTGAACTATATCTCTTGACCAATCAATGATGCCATATCAACAATGGTAATTTATCAGGAGATGCAATACCTCCTAATGCATTTCATGTATTTTGAGATGTAGCGCAGAATTTGTGTTTGGAGGTCGTGCAAAATAATCATTTATTTGAACAGACTCATGTTAGAGTGAGTCTCTTCTGAATATCCAAAGTTAGTGCAGGTAGTTGAACTGATTTGTTGCTAAGTTGCAAATAAAGACACACATTTGCATGCAGATGATAGCGCAACATCAAAAAAGTTATAACCATTAAATCACTGCAAACTAATAGTAGAAATTTGAGTCTCTAATTTGCAAAGAAGTGATGTCAGAAGGCTACGGTATTCCGATGTAGTCTTTTACGTTGGATGCAATACGTATATCCATACCGTTATTAGGTGCTCACCTCCGCTCGGCAGGTATCAAGTGGCATTCCTATTGCGTACTCCATTGCGCACATAGAGATGGCGAACAAGTACCTTGCCTACATTTGATGACGCATTCCATCCTACAACAGTGTTTAACGGAGATGGAAAGTGTGAAGAATGCTGCCACTGCTGTTCATCAGCATAAGTGCCAAATTAGCTACGAAATGAGGCGGTAGTTGGCCTCAAGTTTGATTCCTCAACGCTTTCCGAAGCACTTTCGCGCACTCAGGCGCTCGCACCCAAGGCGAGGGCACTCATGCGCTGCTGCCTCCAAAATTGCGCCTCTTCTGGGGCCCTTTACGCCTGGGTGGTCGGCGTGGCACCGTGTGAACCGATTGCCGCCAATACTGTTCACTTCATTAAGAACACTAGAAGCACCTGAGTGACCATGGAATAGGTTTGAAGTACAACAATTCGCATAAAATTTTGCTAGCAGATGTGTAATCAGGAATGCAGAATGTAAGGCCTTGTATAGTAACTTAAAAATAAGAGTCGTATCGTCTGATAATCCTCTTTATCAGCCATCTCCGAATTAAGGTTGGAGAAAATGCTTTAAAATGCTGTCTAATAATAGGTGAAGAGTAAATGTGAAAGATGGAATTGGATTTAGAGGTTTCCTTATGCACGTATATGCAACAGTTTCCATTCTCCATGTGGCTCACCCTACTTATGTGCTGTGGGATGGATTCGGCTAACTCCTGTGAGATTTCAGTGGCGTGTTTGTTCTCAACAAAGCTCATGTTGACAAATATCATTACTGTAGAGCTCTGAGACTTCATTGAAGACGAAAGAAGAGATGATACTTGGGTAGAATATGTATTTCCGACAGACGGACTAAGGGATTACCGGCATAGCATAGGTGTCAGGTTGCCTGGTGAAGGTACAATGGCAGAGACCCAAATTGGTCTCAAGCAAAATCGAGAGTTAAACAAATAATCAACGCATTCCAAATGTCGTCGAAATGGAGTGCTTTGCTTTGGAACTGATTTTATGTATTCATTATTAGTGTACCTGCAATCTCAACATCGAGGAAACCAGTAGAAGACAAATCGGAGGAAGTAATTACTAGAATGTCGCATTTCCAAGGCATTTTTTCGAAAGAAAATTGGGTAAATTAAACAAATTTTGTAAGCGGCATCTCTGTACATTTGGAGTTCGTGAGCCACCTTCCCAACGTTGTTTTAGACCTGAACGTAAGTACACCTCTTTTGCGACAGTACTTGTACCGTTGAGACGGCAAGGTTCATCCCTTGATAGCTGAAGCTTTTAACCCTTCCAAGATCACTTTTAATGGAGAAGATTGCAATTTATCTTGTTTATCATACTGATGAATGAAGTCGAGTTTAATCCACAAATTGCTTCAAAGACTATTTGCTTATTTAAGTGTTTTAACAAGTGATATTGAAGAGGCGAGCATCGTAGGCCAGCGGATCTGCGAAGAATACCTGTTAGAGGAAATCTAACTTCTATCAGAACCTGCATTTTAGCTTTTGAGAAGTGATAATTTATCAGTATTTGGTTTGAAGAGCCCCTTTTTGTGAAGTCAGGCGTGAAGTGCGCGCAGCATGTTTGAGAAGGAATGCGGATGCCTGCCCTTGTGTCAGAGTACAAAGAGGCAAAGCTTTGAAGTATCATCCACCCGGTGAGTCGATTTGCCACTTTTGAGAACTGCATTGAAAGCTACCCAGTCTATTTAGCTGGTATTTCAAAAATGAACTTTCAGTTAGGGTGTATCTAATTGGGTTAATTGCATTCGATGCAAAACCGAGGCGTTTGTTAAGGCTGACCTTCCAAATTTTGCAATATTGACTCCCGTCCATTCGGATCGACACGAAAGACCGCGTTAGTTAAGTGCCAATTCCCAAGGGTCTACTACAAAATGGTAAAATTACAATTGCTGAGTTGACGTCCAGCTATTGTTAAACTCGAAATAGTAACATGACGCCTTCACCTTACAGAAACACCTGCTAAAGTCGATGCCAATTGGGTGGATGTGAGCGGCCCCAATTGACACTCCAATAATTTACGTTGGGAAATGACTGATAAATTATGTTTGCATTTAATCTATACTTTTAAATGTTTGGATGAACTTTATTTTGACGCCCCTAAAGACGAACGGAGACATATGTGACCCGTCGCCAGAACCAAGAGTTAAAACAATCAAAGTAGTCCATAGTCTCAACCTTAATCTTGGTCATATTCCTGCGGCGGCCATCACAACGTATTCGCTACCGCAGGATTAACATCCATAAATCAAACGCGCCAGCCATCGAATTTGCGAGCAACTGAGAAGGAACTTAATTGTGATGTCACTGATTTTTCATGGTAAATCTTCTAAAACCGCAGGTACGTCCAATTTGGGAACTGAAATAGGGAACAGAAAAATGTGCTGATCAATACGTGTGCCCATAGCTATCCATAGGAACACTGGTCCACTGGCGGACGGGATTAAACACAGATCCGTGGGGATCGGGTTTCGATTCTATGCCTCTTTGCCACATTTTTATTGATTCGATGCTGCCCAGCTAGTAGAGAGGTGGAGGAAGGGCCTCGTAACGAGCCCTCCCAAATGATTCACGGTTAGTGTCGCTTTATATGTTAATAGCTTTCCTGCAGAACGCGGAACTAGTGCAGCTATTGGAAGTAAACTTATTTATTGATCCTTCTGTTAGGGGTGGTTTCCGATTTTTCTGTCCGCAGCACGTGCCTTTCTTCCGCCTGTTTGTCAACCGGCAGCAGAATCAGGATCGGTGGCATTGAAGACAGAGTTTGCTTTTCGCTGCCACTAGTGTGGCACTCCGAGGCTTTGCTGGGGATAAAATGAAGGCATAATACTTGGGTAAAACATGCATTACTGACGTACGGTAGGGCTCAGCAGCTGCTAGCATGGTCCGAAGGCCTGCCCCAGAACTGAGTACAGTGGCAGAGCCCCCAAGTGGGTAGTGACTGAAACGAAAGTTAAACTAACAATTAATGTATTACAATGCAAGAACTGAGAGGCCTTGCTGCCAAGTGGATATGCAATGTGTGGAGAGTTGAATGCAAGCGCAATTAAACGCGGAGTTAAGCCATCTATTAGGGCATTACGAAACCGCTATGTTATGCCATTGTTTGAGCCTATGCACTGCGGTCCTAACCCGTTCAAGTAGGCACTTAAATGCTCATTTATTTTGCAAAAGATGGTGAGTTTCTTACTTTCTTACAGCAATTTAGAAAAATGTAAACCTTTAAGCAGATACTTATTGCCTTTTAGACCATATTTCTCACGTTTTGAAACCTTGTTTTCCACAAACATTCATTTATGCGGAGTTACAGTTAAACAATTAATTAACATTTCCATTGTCAGAATTAGCTGTGATGATCTTTGAGTTACCAATATGTGTCGCCGCAAGATCCAGAGTAGCGAAGTTAACGCATACGCTATTTCACCTCTTACCCCATTCCTCTCACTAGACTTATATCAGATCATTTTGGTGTGGGTCAACTAATTACAGTGATGCCAGATTCCGTTGCGTCAAAGACTGCCTGGCAATGCTGTTGAGTTCACATAAGACGTACCCAATACGCAAACACTTTAATACAAAATCAACAGGAAGCATTCTTAAATACGAAAATATGATTGAAATTCGCTGATAGAAAAGGACGTTTTTGCGCTTCAAACGGTAACACTATCACATTTGGTGCGCTGGATTTGGGCTCGAAGACTCCTTTTGTTCATCTTATAGGGGTTGGGTAGACCTGCGTGGACAGTGGAGAAGTGGCGACCCAGATCCCAGCTCCACTTATAGCAATTGCTGCAAATTATGCACGAGTAAGGCCTTGAGTTGGCATGCACCACGATGTGCTTCTGCAGCTCCGTGGGCCACTTGGCACAGTAACTGCACCACGGACAAACATGGCTCTTGCGTGGACTCTTCTCCATCTTTCCTGCCACTAGATGGTCACACACCTCTGTGAGCGACTGAGACTGGCTTTGTGCTGCGTCACTCAATGCTATCCCCACTGATGGAACTTTCTTCTGGGTCCGAGGTTGGTCGCAGAAAAGGCGCCGCTAAAAAGCCCAATGGTTGCCAGTGTAAAACAGAATGATCGGTTTCAATATGACAGTTAGGGTATTTGTATTTCAACAAATCTATGGCACATGAAATGGTAACATGCTGTTAGAGAATTTTTAATCTCTCAAAATGAATACCACTTGTACGAAATATTGTCAGACACTGGAACTTAAGTTCGGCTCTAGTATGTTAGCGTCTCTGCAAAGAGGTGGAGTATTTGAAGCCCTTCAGTGAAAGACAGCAAAGTGATGAGCCACCAATTTGCGTAGCAGACACCATCAAAAGGTCAACGGTGTACAACAAGGAAATCTAATCACTACTGCTGCGTTGGATTCTATACGAGGAGGGTTCTGAATCGGTTGCGATATTTTTTTGAAATTATGCGAATATGAATATATCTTTTAAGCTAGTTTTTGCATAATTGATGTAGTGGCTTAGTCCGAATCACTTCAAGAAAGAAATCCCTAACTAACCTACTTTTGTAAAAAAAACCATTAAAAAGGATGCACGAGACGGAGGTCAACGGTGTTTGCCACGTGCTCAAAGTTATTTTAATTCCATTTGAAAATTTTTTTCTCATACTACTTGAATAATTGATAAAATATGCGGGTACTATTTCTCGCAAGCATTTTGTTTGCTCTCATTTTTCCTACTCGTAAGCAGAGGTGGCATTGCTTACACAATTGGAGGTTTTGTAGCACCTTCGCTGTCGTTTGATTAGTGCGGCGGTCCATTCCCGCTCAAGTAAGTCCTGGTGCTTTTGCATGTAGTGGTGGTTCAGATCACTCATTTTGCTGAATGGCCTGAAACAGGCAGCACACACAGATAATCCTTTCCATCCCGCTCGCCGCCGTGTCGGCGGCAGCACTGCATACAGGTTTTCTTTGGCCTTCAACGGGACCACAGACGCTTCACAACCCAGAGGTGTACGAGGCCGTGTCCACATCTCAGGAGCTAGTGGATTTGCTCTGTTTGATGACCGAGGGTTTACACTAGTGAATTGGGTATTCAGAGCATTCTGGAGACCCTACCTTACAAAGGCTGATTTTGGTCTCTGGTCTCGGATGCATAGATTTACAGGGACGTCGGATGACATCTTGCCAGGCAGTGTGTTGAAAATATCTCGGGAACTCTACAACATATAGCATCTAATGGTTGAAAAAAGCTACTTTGCTTACACCACTGAGACATTCGTGCATCACGTCGGGTGGAGGAACAGGGAGACGGAAACTGAGAGGGAGCCTTGCCAGGAGGCTAGCGAAGCTATCGGTTATACCGAGGGACTGGCTAAAATCCATACTTTACAATGTCACGGAAAATACTCACCTCCCTTTTATATAGAGTGCTCTGATTAGGAGGTGCTGCGAGGTGTGCGTGGCGGTGAGCGCCAAGCCAATGATTTGCCACCGACGCTGTGCCTCAGGGTGGGTAGGCGGGGGGAGACGGGGGCGTTCAGGCTGAGGCCTGCTCGCACGCCACGAAACCCACCAATGGAGGGACGTTGCACCAGCACGAACACAAATCACACTCGGGTGGATGGGTGGCCCTCGCCAGTTGCCTTGGCAATACAATTAGCATTTTTAAGACGTTCGCTCATGAGTCTGTGCGTGCGGCATGGTAGTGAACGCGTACTAATAAATACTTTCCTCTGATGAGTTTTAATGACACCTCATTGTCAGCAGTGAGGCGGTCTGATGAAAAGAAAGGTGAATTGTAGTAATTTGCATAGGGTTCGCAAGGCCGCAAAAAAAATTATTCACTTGATGAGTCAAGATTAATTTGCGTGAAATCCTTCAGAGTACCGAATTGTAATTCTTATTAAAGCAGACTTATGTTTAAGACCTTCCCCCAAACGAGGCATTATGAGGTACCTCTGTTGCATGAGTTGTGAACGCATTACGCACTATAAAGCTTTTATACAGCATTACAATGACGCTAGCTTTTCTCTGAACTCCTTTGCTAAACCAATGATTACCAGTAGAATCCTCTGAGGTAAAATTGGGGCCGCAATTCAGCCATTGCTTAAGGCAATTACTAAAGGAAAAAAATTAGCCAACGCCTACAAACAACTTGACCTCGAAGTCAGCATTGCCATTCTAATAAAAGGATTACTACAGACAACATTGGCCTACAAAGTTTTAGTGGCTGCAACTCATGCGCACTCAATCTTGAAATGACAATCTTGAATTACTTGACCAAGCCTCATTCCAAAGTCGAACTCATCAACAAACTTAGAAAACTTCCTAGGCAGATAGGCGTCCCCATTTAAAGACGCATTGAAGAGTATCTCCGGTGAAATTGAATGCTTTCAACTTGTACGAATGGTATCAAAAAAAAATTGGCGGGTACAGTTCTCTCAAAAACCTCCGATAATCCCAATTGAAGATGGCTTAAGAGTATATCACTTCTATATTTTAGCCTGCCCTCGGTAATGACTATGTAAAAATCTTATCTAAGACCTTAGTCATTACGACCTTAGAAGGCTAGCTACCCCCATGGTCAAAAAAGATGGGTTCTGTTCAACCTTATGCTACTCTAAGCTAGAACATGCAATTGCCTTCAAACAGAGCACATTTATCCTTTATTCTACTTCCTTGAACCTTGCCAACCTGTTTGTGGCATAAACATTGGGGCAAGTATGCAATATACGTGAACCTGGTAAGCAAAGCTTTAAATGAATCCGGTAAATTCTCACCATCTTTGCTGAAGCCCTTGTTATCAAGTTGGGAGAAATGTGAGGATGTGATTGATCAGGAATATGAGCATATTTTTTAGGGCTTTGTTAGCAAAATAAATTGAATAAGGCCTGACTCGATGAAGGCAGCTACATACTGCTGTTTAGGTTGATAGACACGCGTTCAGGACCAGATACTCATGCACAATTAAAGTACGTTTGCTTTTGGAAGCAGTAAAGTACGTCGTCATTCAAAGTCAATGCATTTTAATTAGCAGACAAGGCAAAAATGTCATCACATGATCGTCCAAGAAAAAAGCCATTTAACAACCGGAATTGTTTGCCTTTTAAACAGCGGCAGAGATCAAACCCTCCTAAGTTTTTCTAACAGGACAGCTAATTTGAATCACTTGCCTTGTGTGCTTAGATAGAACTACCTTGCCAGCAGCAAAGCGACAGACTTTTCAATCCGATTTTAACCCACAGAGATGCTACTGCTCAGCTGCATAACTGCTCACTATGGTTAAGGGGAACGGTAGTAGCCTTAACATGAGGTATTGGCCACAAAATCACCAGTCACCAGATTTTTAGCTGAAAAACGCAAAGCAATGAGTCGATAGGTACACCTTCGCTGTATCATGAGATGTCTATCACAAAGCTTGCTACAAAACCTCTTCCCACTTCAGCACTTTAATGCTAGATCATGAAACTGCACGTTTTGGAAGCAAGTAGTACTTGTGGGTAGGACAGACAAATGTGGTCACCTAATTAGCCCACCAACTGCGTTGACTGGGAGCACACAAATTGAGGGAGGAGAAAGAGGTGATTCAGAGGACGCAAAAGATTAAGGACGTGTCATTCGTGAACAAGGAATTGAAGTAAGATTTACGCAAAACGTTTACCAGCGAAATACGACAGTGTTGAACAAAGTAAGGGAAGGTTGATGGGATGTGACTGATAATGTCAAAATAGATTTAATCACCCAGTTAATTTATGACAGTTTATCGTTTCTGATATGTGTGTGAATAATCATGCCAACGTCTGAAACCTACACCAAGGCGATCACGAGCACTGAAGTTGACCGATTTGAATGCCTCTAAGGGCACACAGTTCCAAGCCAGCCTTGAATAGCGATTGGGCTTTGCATTGGATGAGCAAATGCCAACAGATGCAGTTTTAAACTAGAAAAGAAGAAGAGAAACATTTAAATCTGTTTAGCACCGAACAAGGTCGTCTGTGACGCAAAATTTCCTCCATTGTGAAGAAGAAACGAACCAGAATGATAAGAATGCCGTTTTATGCCAGCACAGATAGATGTGTTATAAATGATAATTTTGAGAAGAACTTAGCAAAATCTAGTGAGGAATGACTTGCAAAGGAGTGTAATTATGTGGCCATTTTTAACTAGACATTATAATTGCATTTTTTTAAATTCTGAGTCAATAAGTCATGTTCATAACAAGGTAGTCACTGATTTTTCCTTATATCAACAGAAAAATGCCACTATTTATGTTATTGACCTGAAAAGTAGTTTACAAAAATTTATAAGGGATGTATGCAAACTACTAGGAAACTTGGAAGAGAAACATAGTACTCGATTCTCCACGCACGTCAAGCAAACCCTTGTAATCGCATCAAGAAGGTACCTCCTTCTATTCGATTAATTCACTTACTTATCTGGATTTCGTGTATAAAGCCAGCTTCTTTAATTTTTAAGCTAGAACCTAGAATAAGTATATGCAAGTCACTTGGTATCTGTGAGGAAAGAACATCAACCCATGAGTGCAGTAGTTCCTGGTTCCATCCACTACTCCCAATGTAGCAACCACACACACACACACATCCAAGCATGGGAGTTTCCGCACAAACATCCAAATGCAGTTATTGTGTCATGCAGATCCTCGGACGTTGTCTCACGGTGACCATTATCAATCTCGATCTTCTACATTGAATTGCTAATGGTGATTTCCTGCGGCAATGGATTTCCTTTTTTTTATACTCTCAGATTCGGTGGTGGTTACTTAGGGGCTCCGGCGCTTTTCTCTCCGACGGACGGCCAAGCCTTTAAGTCATGCCCGTAGCCCCTCCCCCTCTCAGCCCCTTTTCTACGTTGACAATACTTATTCCGCCTGAGTATTATATCTTTCTCCGACTTTAGGGAAGAAGCGGGACGCAACACTACTTCCCATATTCGAAGCTCCATTCAAAAATCGTATTTAAGGGGACAAATTTAAGGCCTTTGGCACGGAAGCTGGTAGCTTGGTAATTCATTATATTCTCTGTTTATGAACTTGCGGCTTTTAATTTTCCAGCAGGCATACATACATGAACTAGATTCACTGGAATTAAATTTGAGTTTGATATAATTATATTTTCCCATTTTAAGTTCCATTTTTACTTCTCCATTGTTGAAGATTCATGTAAATGTTGATTAAATAGATGGGATGAGTAAAGCCAGGAGCAATGATAAGTAGGAATGTTAGTTGCGATGAAAAAGAAGTCAAATGAAGTGACATTAGTGACTGGTAAAAAATAAATGTTTTTGAAATATGAAGCAATTGAAGCTGCTGCACTTAAGGCAGATAGTTTCTTCGGCATGGTTAGCTTATTGCCATTATCTTGGATGCTGCGAATCAACTAGACTTAGTTAAGTGTGAGACAAATTTCAGCATTATGACACTTTGGAGCCCATCGGCGAAGGCTCCCGTTTTAAGTGACCACACAACTCTTTTAAAGTCTAATTACCGTTCCTGAGCAGGTGTGATGGCGCATGGTGATCAGCCTACCTCTTCTGTGTTTCCATCACTTCAGATGTAAGGCAGTTAGGACCACTCGCACCAACACGCAGACCTTCAGCCCGCAGAAGCGAGTGCTTACATGAAGTTGAGGGTTGTTTGATACGCCGACAACGATAACTGTTGGAGTAAGGTGTGCGATAGTTACCGGTCGAACCTGCGCCATAAGATAAATGTGATTTAGTGCTCGAAAATAGTTCTTCACCGATGGGTTCATTGCCATACCTAATAGGTCTCCAAATGCAAGTATAATTTCCAATTTACACAGCTATGAGGAAAGGGACTTCCACTACCTCGCCTAATGGTATTTGTGCCTCATTTACACTCGTTCAGAATGGTGAGGCATCTGCCTCTCCTCTTCTTTGTGTGTTTTATTTCAGCCAAGCCTCCTTTTAAATTGCATTTAAATAAGCGATGTCATGTAATAGCGGTCTGAATAACATGAGATTGCTAGCCCAAGTGATGTCCCTTTGCCTACTGTCGCCAAGCGGTTGCCACTCATCGTACAAGTCATGCTTGAGTGAAGAGCGCATATAATGTTAATATTGCGTTCACTTAACTGCTGTATATTATGCTTTCCAACACGTATTGTTAAGCCGCAAGCAAAAAAGCATGCGTAATTGTGTGGTAGATTAACCGTTTGAAAGTCACGAAAGTTAATTGCAAGCTCCACATCTTATCCACTACACCCTTTGTATCCGATGCACGATCGTGCGATTGCAAAATGACAGATGCGTCTGGATTTGTTTAATTGAGTGCTGCTATTGCCTCAATGGCATCTATTGGTGAGATTCCACAATGACAATCAATCTCAGAAATCCTCCCTCCTTAATGAGAGAGTCATTCATTCACAGCAAATTGCTTGACGTTGACGGCAATCTTCAAAGGCGCTCTGAGAGGAATCAAATTGCTGATGTGTGCAGACGCTAATTGCATTTGAAAAAAGACGAGACTTGAGCACCTCCTGTCTGTGGATGAGTGCAATGCAAGCCTTAATCACCATCATTTGATATCTCATGGCATTGTGTTCCTCTCAAATGCAACCAACCAGCATTTACGGCAAGCAGGGAAATGACCAGACGAAAGTAGGCGCGTTGCCTAAAAGGAGACCTATAACACAAAAGTATTTCATTACTACTTGTTAGGAGCCGTGTCGACTGGAAAGCCGCTTGTAAGTTTTTTGTGCTCATGCTGATTTGTGCCCTTGATACCGTCAAACTCGCAGGCTCATACAGGGTGGTCAAGGTGTAGAATTGGGTTTTGTATAATATGAAGACGCTTGCGAACGTTTTCATGCACTTTAGGTCTCAGAGAGCTATTTGTCTAACGATTAAACCTCGAACCTTGTTCTTCTCAATCGCATTAGGTGTTCGAGCCAGGTCCAGCGAAACTGGCAGTCAGGGAAGCTAATGCGTTTGTTGCGTTAACAATTATGAGCAATATTTGAGCATCCAATGCGTAATGAGGAGTTCGAAAACCCCCAGAAATGTACATTCATAATGATTGCCACTGTTTTACATAAATCCTTCCTTGTTTTATCTCAATAACCATTTGTTGTTTGCACTTAATAGAAAGACCCTAATACAGTAAGGCTCGGTTTAGTTAATAAAAGAGGAGACAATTAGGCAAATTGCATACCTCTGATTGAGGGAATTTCTGAGAGAAAGATTGCCCCAAGGCCTCCACATTTACTCTGTCGAATGCAGACGCCTTGACTTCGTCAGCTGGATGGTGGATGAGGAGGAGTGGCGAATTCTCAATGCGGTGCTTTGCAAATGACTGCTCCAATGCCATGCTGTAAACGTGTGTAACGGGGTTTTTCAACTTTCCACTCATTAAAATTCAAATAAGCATCCGGTAAATTGCAGCACCGAAAGGCCGCAACCTGTTTTCCATTTTGTACTCACACCTTTCTTGAAAACACGTTTTGCATTTTAATGACTTAACAGCATCAGTCTGAAAATAATTGAAGTGAATGAGGCAATTCTTGGTGATGGACAAGTCTTCAAATCAATTTTCTGCCTCATTAAGTCGTCAGCTAGACAAAGCGACAGGGAAAGTGTTTTGGATACGCTCCGAGACCGGATTTCACATTGCTACCTTTGAAGTGCATTTTACCAACAGATCTCTTTGTTCAAAGCACAATTATTTAAATTGAAGAAAACATTTTCACCTAGAGAAATTGAGTGCTATGGTATTTAAGTGAGATTATAAAAATTATCCTCTCCCATTATGACTTTCGCATAACACATAAGACAAGCTCCCTTCAAGAAAACAAATTTGATATCGTTTTCGAACATTTTTACGCCTCAGTGTTATAAATCAACCAAACGAAGTCATAGATAAAATCTAAGTCTTTTGCATAATTATCCTCACTGTTCCTTTCAAAATGGGGGATCTTCCTCTTTATTGGCCGGTGCAAATAAGGGATTACAGGCTTGATCTTATGGCTGTCAAAAGCACCACGTCTGATTAAGTCCATGACTTCACGCTTAAGAGACATGTCAAGCAATTGCATTCCACCTCCATAAAGGCGTTTACTGTTGAACCGGCAAATGTTACACCCTACATCCATCCCTCATGCTTGGCTGCGCTTGTGTTACAAAAATTTCTGTAAAATAAGGAGTTGTAGATCACCTTGATTTACTTGTCAACTGAAGAATTCACTTGTGAACTTAAAAATATGCTCTAGACCGCCAAATAGACGGTCGGTTATGGCGATTGAATTAGTGCTAGGTAGGTGGCTTATGCTTTTCTTTTCATTCAGATCAAAATCGCTTTCGCAGTATTAAATGTATGCACAATAAAATCCAGTCGATTTCGAGGTAGTAAAAGTCAAGCCGTACCTTTGCTTGCATTACTTTGTAGTAGACCGAGACTTCCCTGAGGGCAGAAGAATGCGCACTATACGACATACACAAAGGCTTGAGGCTTCTGGTATAATCCAGAGGCCAGCCTCCTAGGCGAAGGTACGATGGTGGGGATCCAAAGTGGCCACTTTGCCAAAACGGGGATGCCAACCTTTCGAGGACTGTCAAGTAACTTTTAGTAAGTAGAGCAGAATTTTCGGCTAAAACACGTAAAGTGGTTTCTTTTTCCATTCAATTGCTGTACTTTTTTATCAGCTCCGAAAGGCAGCGATTTATCGTCCTTGTCCTCTCTTCACAGTCCTGGACCGCATGGTATCGACAACTGAATCCGTATTCGGCTAAATCTTTAATAAATTTAAGACTTTTATGAAGTAATTATTTTATAAAAAGTGTCTCCTCCCTTCAACTGAGTGCATTTGCCTTGTTTCCGCAAATCGATGACCATCAGTCCTATTTTCTTCCTGTTTGATTGAAATTACAAGACGTGTTCCACATTAATTCCATTTTCCCGAGTTCATGTCCCTCTATACGATGTAACGTCTAATCTGTTTGCTCTATCGAAAATCCCAAGGGCCACCTAATTTTTGGGTGGTTACATCTGTAGGGGCTTGAAATGTGCAAACCTAAAGGTATGTGGTAGGAGTCTTTCAAAGTTGTGTATCTAGACCTCCGTGATTGTGTGATTAAAATCATGAGTGGAAACCAGCAAATTCCAAACAAGATAGCGATTGGAGGTGATTAATCACATAATTTGGAGCATTTCTTATTGACAAAGATAGGATCATCCGGGGATTTTATCTTAGATGAGTCACAGAAAAGGGCTCTTAAGGAAGACAGCTTGGGGAGGAGTAAGGGAGAACAAAGCGGAAACAAGTTGTAAATACGGAATATGAAGTCGGAGAAGCTACTCTGAACCAAGTCTTTTATTAAGCGACCCTACCATTAGGTTGATGTTCAAGCAAATGGCAAATAATAGAGAAAAAGCATCCATTGTAGAATTTGCTTAGCTATCAGCAGTTAGAGGTTAGTGGTGCATCTATTTCCAGCATAAATTTTAAGGCAAACAAAGGTCAAATGGGATAGAATTGACGAACTGCATCAAGCACATTGGAAACAAATATATTTCTCGTCCTCACTGTAATTTTACGGTCACCGTTTCTAGCTAATGGGTGCCTTTTGGCTCGGTGACTCATAAGTGATGGTTAATTATGGGAGTGACTAAAAGAGAGGTAAGAGACGGTTCTTAAAGGAAGGTTGAAGCTTCCCGAGACTTCCGTTAAGGTAAAAGAAAGCATAGTATTAGGGAACAGAGGGATCGGCAGATGCTGGCATGTCCCGGAGACCAGCCAACCGGCAAGAACAATGTGGTTACCCAAGTGACCGCGACCGGCGGTCCGAACAAGCAGAGTACTATAAAGGGAGGTAAGGATCTGTTTGAATATGGTGGTAAACCAGCCTCCACAGTTTGTAACTTCGCTGGAGGGAATGGTTCGCTGACTATGCTATAGCTCTTCGTCCCTTCTCCGTCTTCAATAAAAATTATTTTTAACTATGTTAAGAATTGTCTTAATTTTGGCGACTTAGGCAATGAAAATCATATCAAAAGTCAAAATGTCCACATACAGGAATTAATTGTCAAAATTCTCACATGAAGCGTAGCACCCATTTTACCTTGGACTACTGAATCCTCGTAAATTCAGAGCGGGACAATTTAAGAACTAGAACTAGTGTAATGATCTAACATTTTGCCAGGAGGCGTGGTAAACTGCAATAACACTTCAGTATTCAAGGCAGTGCTTCCATTATGCGGTAAGACATTGGGATAGTATTACTAGATAGCCAACTCCATCGTACGTTAGTACTATACGAACTTCCGAAAATTTTGACTTTTACTATGTAAGAGAAGACTCTGGGAGCTATTTTGGTGCGATAATTTGAATGTTTGCTTAACACTACGCTTTAGCTACGTGGACAATTAAACTACGGCCACTACACTTCTGTTAAGCGGCATGGCCTCCGGATCATTTTGGCAGATCATTGACCTATCTGCGCTTCAGCGGTGCATTTTCTGCCCTAGTAATGTAACTTCATTCGACCTCAGGGAAGACTTGCGTGGCGACGTTAGATCACCCCAACTAAGGTACACAGATGGCAAAAATTTTACGCAACGCTACAATTACTCAGCATAACCTACTTAACTTCGTAATTAATATCTAAATAGTGCCAAGCTCATGGTTATGGAGCACAAATCGTGAAAATTAGTGTGTGATTCAATTCCTTGAATAATGTGGTGGCGATTTATGTACGTAACATTTGGGAGGGCGTTCAGTTAACTATGTCCTAGCACATTACCACAGTGATCCAGATCATAATTCAAAATACTTTGTTTTAAAATAGCTTTATCCAAAATTCTTTCCACAATTAATCTGAGGTGCTTAACAAAGATGGAGAGGTACGTAAGACAAGGACGCAATTTTTTTGCTACAATTCCTTCTACGACACTTTCGCTTTACTGAACGTTGCCGCAGCAGGACAAATGCACCCGATGAGCAACTGTTATGGTAAAATTGATTTTATAGAAACATTGTTTTAATTTACTGTCTCACCCCCTCTTGCGTCAATTGCTTGCTGACGCTGTCGTAACGCTATGCTTGATTTTTTCGTAATACTCACTAGAGGAGGTATCGTATTGTGGTATATAAAAAGCACATCAGAATGCATTAAGACGACGATTAACGCTTTTTTAAAGTCCCTTATACTTAAGGTAGGAAGCATTATTTTTTTTATCGCGTAGGAAAATCTTGGCAACGGGCCATTTGTGCATGAAAGCATTGCAATGAAACACTTCATGGATAATGAGTTTGATCTGTTGTACATTGTATGTTTGAGTAACTACCTAATAGCGGTTCTTTAGGCTGGTTACCAGCGTGTTCTTCAATTAAGCTATGTAGACAAATTTCTAACTACAATTGCCTTGGAGTTTCGGGATAAGTATAAAAATGACTTGCTCGAGAAGAATCGATTTGGATATTTTGGTGACTTCAGTCCCCTTTTTGACTCAAAATTGCGTGAAATCGAGGCGGATTCACGAAAGTCTATAAAGGCTGCCAAGTAGGTCCGTTAACATCTTACCATGTGTAGGCCCATGCGAACTTTCGCTGATTCTGCGAAATCAAAAAAGACAATCGCTTCAATGATTGTCAATAAAGAGAATCAAAACTCTACCTCCAATACTGAGAAAAAGGCTAATTTAAATGAGGTCTTGAACTCAGGTGAAACTATTTTTGATTCAAACATCGGTATGTACTGCTTTATGCGTATTTTTGATTGGTTCTCGCTTCTGAAATATTTCAAAATTTTAGCTCCCCTTCAATCTAGAAAGACAAACTTGTCTTCACCAAAATCTCGCTTTGTCAAGACGAACAAGAAACCCAAGGATTATTCTGGGTAATTATTTTTCATGATTCAAAACATTCATTGTTCCTCTGAGTATTACTTCCCCTGCTTTGAATGTTGGTTTTGAACCCCCGATTTGCAAGGAATGGAAGCGCCTATTTAATCCCTGTTTTTCAGTCCCTCAGAATCACCTGTTTCTCTCAAACCTGGTAAAAAGGTAAAGGCGAACCGTCGTTGGACTGATGAGGCCGTTGGAGCCGAGGCCGCTGCTCTTGATTACAGCGGTGGAGGCGGTGCTACTAACTCTTCCCCAGGCGACCCTGTTCATAATGGCACAAATGCTGTTGTCTCTCAAGGACTGCAACTAACTGCCAGTGAAGTAGAAAATCTCACCAAACTTCGTGGTACATTGCGTGATGGCTTCGATGAATTAGAAGTTTCATCTGATGAGGAGGAATATGTGGATTCATCAAAAGAAGGGGAAGAAGAACAGGCGTCAAAAGTTTATCCTCGCAGCGGAAATGTAATAAAGGCAGGTTTCTCGTTCAAACTTGCATCATTTTCACGGTTCACCTTTTTAATCAGTTTCTAACCATGCCATTTCAACAGGTCTGATTTTTTTATGTATTTCAACAGTTACAGACATTTTCTCTCACGATGCCTTCTGAGTGACTTCCATGTTTACTGTAAGCTATTTAAATTCAGTCGAACAAACCGTTCGGCTTCATGTCAGGCCTGTTGCAAAACTTGAAAACGACGGCTATCGGTCGGGTGCTGACACGTGAGGACATTCAAAACCCACTGGAGCAGCTGCGTGATCATCTGGTACACAAGAACGTGGCTTTTGAGATCGCGAACCGCCTCTGTGATGGAGTGGCCGAGAGCCTAGTCGGAGTGCAACTTGGTCGCTTCGAGCGCGTTGGGCCACGTGTTCGCGCCGCTCTGGAAGAAGCCTGTACCCGTCTTCTTGCTTCCGGTCGTCGTGTCGATGTACTGCGTGATGCTCTTGAGGCCCAGCAGTCAGGGAAACCGTATGTCATCGTCTTTTGCGGTGTCAACGGCGTCGGTAAATCCACTAATCTCGCCAAAGTAAGTTGCAGTTTTTTGTGGTGAGTTCATATGCCCATGAGAGGGATAGCAGGAGTTATTTCCTATCATAATCTTGAACCTTTCGAACCCTTTTTCAATGAGAATTTTACCCAAGATAGTATTCTTGCCCAACTGTTTCGTATATTTTCGACATGCGCGAGGATGTTTGGCTCAGTCATCCATAGCTCACATGGCTTATTTGAAACTGATTCAGAGGAAGATTTCCTTTCCCGTTCCTACGCTATCCTGTACTTTATTATACCTTGGAGGACAAGTCTGCAAAATTGACCACCATCCATTACAATCAACTATCATCATGTTACGGAATGATTTTTCTATTTATTCATGAGCTTTGTACATAGCTACGTCAGCTTTTGTTCGGTTTATACTTGGATCAAACTTGTAATTTTACGACTCGAGTTTCGCTTTCGGACTATTATAATGCAAATGTTTAATTCCGGTTTAATGGAACTGTTGTATCCCTTAGATAGCCTTCTGGTTGATAGAAAAGAATCTCAAGGTCCTTATAGCTGCCTGTGATACATTCCGTTCTGGTGCTGTGGAGCAGCTTCGAACACACGTGCAGAAACTTAATTTCATCCACCCCCCTGAGCATCATGGCGGTCAAACAATGGTTGAGCTGTATGAGAAGGGCTATGGCAAGGATGCCGCAAATATTGCTATGTCGGCTATCTCCTATGGTACGCTGTTTTACTTCTCGATTGCTCCAAATTCATGCTTTTAAGTGTAACGCTGGGACATGTCCCACCTTATTGGTTCTGGAAATGGGATATTTGAACCTACTACTAACGATTGTTAGTACAGTGAATCGTCCAGTCTAGTTTGTACCTGTGACTCAGTGGTTGTATCTTTTTTGAAATTTTACAAGAATCTAACCTTTGAGTAGCGCCTGTGAATCCAAGTTTTGGTCATTTTAGCTAAGGAAAAACAGCGTGACGTGGTTTTGGTTGACACTGCTGGACGTATGCAAGACAATGAACCGTTGATGCGTGCGCTTGCTAAAGTAAGTTGATTTCACTGATTAACGGGGTGCCCAATGCGTCCGTAAGACTTCACTTACTCCACTTTCCCCGCAAAAACTTTGGAGTGTCCCGAGCAGTTGTATTGCATTTCTTTAAAATAATCGACATTATGCGTATAATTCCCATGTGTTCTAACATGGGCGAAAGGCGGCACTTTTCACAGACATCAATTGCGAGAGGACGCTATTTGTCTGTTCCCTTTTATTATGTAGCCTACCTGAGACTATTTTATCGGTTGTTAACTGTTATGACTCTACCTCGACATGTTCTCCCGTCTCATATTTCAGCTCATTATCGTTAACGAACCAGACCTGGTTCTCTTCGTCGGTGAGGCACTGGTCGGAAATGAGGCGATTGACCAATTAGTAAAATTCAATCAGTCTCTGGCCGATTATAGCAATGCAGCCAGGCCCCATGCTATTGATGGGATCGTGCTCACTAAATTTGATACAATTGACGACAAGGTTAATTTCCTGTTATTTTCCATGATATCAATCACTTCTAATAACTAGGTCTAATGCTAGTAATGGTTCCGTGGGTTAAAAGCCGCAACTATCATGAATAAGGTATGGGCAGCGTCCTGTCGCTACAGATGCAGCGGTCACAACCTGACTAATTACACTTTTTAGGTTGGAGCAGCTGTCTCGATGGCTCACATCTCAGGACAACCGATTGTTTTTGTTGGAACTGGTCAGACATATTCTGATCTACGTCAGTTTTCTGTACCAAGTGTGGTCAAAGCTCTCATGAAGTAGATTCCTCTTCCTTCTGACTGCTTCATCACCACCTTTTTTATTACAATTTTGTCCCGCTCTCTCATGCGCGGTGCTGTTATCAGTTGACTTCTCATCTGCGGCTCAATTGATCCCGTACTCTTTTCCCGATTTGGTGTTGGCTATTATTCCTTTCAGCAGGCCGTGGTATTTGGTGGCAGGAATTCGCGGGTGGTGCCTTCGGTGTCTTCCGCTGTCTGAGGCCATTATAAGCAACTGAAAGGGGTGGCTTGGAGAAGCTAGCTAATTTGCCGTGACGCAAGTTCTATTTGCTTAGTCGCAGGACGCAGGTTAGGTGCGTTCTGAATGGGTAGTTTTGGGAGGTCTGGTAGATTGATACTAAACCGATGAACGATTACTGAAACATCAAGATTTTCTTGCATTGTCTGTACCAAAATCAAATCCTTTTAACTAGAAATCATGCTGTAGGTTGGATTTATGGTGGCAGGTAGCTTTATGTGGAATGGAAATTGAGTTTCTTGGCTGTTCATTTCAATTAAATTATAGAAGCGTTTATGATCTACATTTTACCTCTTTATTTTAAATCAGTCAAACGCGTAATTAAAATATATAAGATTTACTCGTAAAACAACATATACTTTAAGGTTGTAAATTTATACATAAAGTCTGTGTTTATATTATCAGTGTACGCAGTGCATCGTCTAATTTTCGCTGTCTCGTTTTCAAGGTCGTGATGCGATGTCCGCCGATATATTGCTCATAAAGCCAGAGCTTGATGCCAATGGTCAAAGTCACCTCTACAAATACTGGGAGGAACTATCTCTTGAAGAAAAGGAGCGTTATTTTAGAGAACTTCTAACCCTTAACCTGGACCGAATAACTTCTGCTTATAAGGTAATGTTCCGACTTAAACAATGAATGTGTATTGTAGGCTGCATTGAAGGTAAGCCGATGATCAATGTTATTAGACAGTGTGTGTTGAAATAATTCATAATGTTGTTACTGCTTCGCTTTTCTTACAAAGTTAACGGGGAATTTTCAAAAAGTTGATGAACGGCTTATGTGTCCTGATCCATCGATCTGTGGTCATGCGGCCTCCCTTCGTACTTCACATCCTGAGGAGTATGAGCTATACATAGATAAAGGTTTTTCCTAGTGTACTAGTCTTACATTGGCAATAGGTCTTAGGGCGATTTCTGAAAGACAAGTTGGAGTTGTTCTCTTGGCTGGTGGTCAGGGGACCCGACTTGGTTCAAGTAATCCCAAAGGAATGTACGACATTGGACTTCCATCACAAAAAACTCTGTTCCAAGTTCAAGCGGAACGTTTATTGGGTCTGTGTCGACAGGTTTCAGTCAAATACGGTCAAGAAATACACATTCCCTGGTTAGTGATCCTCCTTGCTTTTAGGAATAACAAATTACTAGCATAATGTTCATTGGTCCATAATTCCTCCGATGTCTTTTTGTTGCCAGGTATATAATGACGTCTGACTACACGCAAAAACTTACGGAAAAGTTTTTTAATGAAAACAACTATTTTGGTTACAGTCGTGATCATATCACTTTCTTTGAACAGTTTAACTTTCCAGCTTTGGACTTAAATGGCAGGATTCTTATGAAAGACAAGACGTCTCTTTGTTGGTCTCCAGGTGAGATAAGCACAATTTTTTTAAAATACAGACCATCCTTTTCGTTGCGAAATATTGTGTAATTAGTGGTTGAATAATGCGCTGAATTTGTAAATAAGGCTTGAATTAATTTTGCGTTTCCATATTTGAAGGAATGACTTTATGAAAGTCCTGATTTAAAACCAGCAACACAATACCAATCTTTGTGATTCACTTGTACTAGTGTGGTAATGTCGCTTATGACAACGTTTCGCGACATAAACATTGTATGCATTTGAACCATTTTATTATTCCTTCTTGAATTCCTTCCTGTGAGGTGTTTTTTTTTTGCTTAGAAGGTAATGGAGGTCTCTACCGAGCTCTTTCAGGGCGTGGAATACTGCAGAACATGAAAACACAGGGCGTCCAATATGTTCATATCTATGGAGTAGACAACGTACTCATCCAAATGGCGGATCCAGCTTTCATTGGCTTCTGCATCGCAAAGACCGCTGATTGTGCGGTTAAGGTGGTTGAGAAAACAGACCCAACTGAACCCATTGGTGTCGTTGGTGTGGTGGATGGGAAGCTCCGGGTAAATTTGAATACCCCGGGATCTTTCCGGGAAATTGTATTAGGATTAAAGTTGCATTAGAAGGTGTTATCCTATCTAATCCATGGGTAGTTTTTCCTGTCTCCTTGAGCTAAACTCTCAAGTTTTTCTTGTGAGAGTAAAGTTGTTTCAAAAGTTTGTTTTCGCCTCCATAATAGCAACTAGCTCCACTATCTCCGACTTTACGGGAAAATGCACTTTTAAACCCCCTATGAGCCATCGAAAAAAAATAACATTGCTAAGATTTGTGCCTACCAATGAACTGATGTTGCACAAATTTCGCATACTGGTCAGTATTGCGTGTAAGGCACTGGGATGGTGCTTTGCGTCCGTACACTGCGCGCGTCCACTGATAACAATCACTGCGAGGAATCTTCTAATGTTTGGCTGATGAAACTTCTTACTCAGCCAAAACATTTACTCTACCGGAACTTCCGCTCTTGTTTACTTTACCTATTGGAGAATGATTTTGTTCGAACATCGCGAGCCTGCGCGCAATTACATTCACACCTATTCGCACAGGTTTCGATTATGACGGTCGAAATCTCATGTTTACATTAGCTCGCTCTGAATCTCCTCAATTCAAATAAGCGTCTTTTTCATAAAACATACTTCTAAGTCGAAGCTTTGTTGTAATGCTGTGCTCTGTGTGTATTAGTGGAGAGGGACGCACATTAGGTATATTGGAAGGTAGGTGGAGGTAAACTGGCATCCTCTGTTAGAGCCACATCTCACTCCAGTATCTGCACCACTAGCTAGTTACGACACTAAGTTGCCTTTGATTCAACTAAATAAAACTAGATAATTTCAATTTAGCAACTTTAAAGCCCCCTTGATGTTAAATGCATACTTAATGTCATGATAGCAAAGGTAAACAAATTTTGAAGGGCCGCTGAACAAAGTTGATTCCTTGAATTATGCTTCTTCTTTCAATCTCCACTACCACGGGTCGATTCATCACAGCGGAGCAAGGAAGGTTATGGTCTTGTTCTTGAGGTCAGAAGGGTTCAAACGAGGTTAAGTGTAAAGTACAATCTTCTCCCCATTTCACTCGCTTATTGCAAATTACTACTGCGTGGTGCACAAACTAGTCCCGTTTCGGAGATGCGTTAATTTTAGTGGAAAAAATTGCAGGTTATTTTTCAAATAAACAAAAAGATGACGTCTAATCTGTAGGCTTACGCAAAATCTTAAAACTGGCTCTAGTATGGCTCAGTTCCTCGTTTGGGCAGCTTATTTCCACATCTCAGTTGGATACTATTTTCGCCGAAAGGACATCCGATTTGTAGTTTTTCCTGTGATAGTGCAACAAACAGTGAAATGTAAATGCTTCTGAGTTGGGTTTTTCAACAGTGCGATTGAAAGCACCTGGACCTTCAGTGCGTTGGTAGCATTTCCTATTTTGTATAGGTAGTGGAGTACTCGGAGATTTCCCCATCCACGGCTGCGTTGATGCTGCCGATGCCACCGTGCCAGATGGGCCAATGCCAAGGCAACACAGATGGTCAGCTGGATTCAGCGAAGCCACGCTTGCTCTACTCTCTGGGAAATATTTGCAACCACTTCATGACCACTGATTTCCTGGAGCATGTCTGCAACCCCGAACAGGAGGCCCTCTTGCCTTACCATATTGCTCACAAGAAAGTGCCTCATCTTGATATAGGTTTGGACTGTCTGGTCACAACAACTCAGCCGAATGCTCTAAAACTGGAGAAATTCATTTTTGATGTGTTTCAATTCTCAAAGTAAGTTTGTTGCCATTTGATATGGACTGTTACCCTGACCATGTTGTCAACATTTGGATAATATGGCTTCGCACCGTCCACTGTGCATCGCCGGTATTCCCTGCTTATTTGTTTGAATTGCAGTAAACTTGCCTAGGTTATTTAAGAACCGCCTGTTAAATCACATCTTTGATGTGGCAGTGACCTTAGTAAAAGTACAAATGGAAGGCGGTTGCATCGGGCTGGCCTATTAAAGGTTATAATCAAGTTCAACGGCGTGATGCTACACATTTCTGTGTTATTTGAACCCATAGAACCCGCTTTTTTGTTTAATTTTTAGTCTACGTAAGTTGATTGGCATGTTGCTGGAGAAAACTGCTTTAGCTATAATCTTCGCCAAATATTTATTATCTGGTAGCTTAGCTTGAACCAAAGCTTAAACCTCATCACAAGTTTTCTATTTCCAAAACCTATGGGGTCTGCTTTTATCAAGCTTTAGTCAGATAATTGACATTCCCGAATGTCTATGTCAAAGCCAGTGAACCAGTTTATGGCCGCGCAGATATGCCCAGAAATAGCACAGTAGCCTGGGTATAAATTTCTGAAGTCTTTTTTCTTCCGCATCATCACCAGACGCTTCTTCATTTGGGAGGTGGATCGAACAACTGAGTTCTCGCCCCTAAAGAATGGTCCAGAGGCACAAAGGGATTGCCCAAGGACTTGTCGTAAATCCATTCTCGACATGCACGCATCGTGGGCCAGGGCGGCTGGTGCCGTTTTTAGCAATGATGCTCGGGACATCATAGAGATTTCTCCACTTGTTAGTCTAGGGGGAGAGGTGAGTATTGAGACTTAAAATGAAGTTATTATTGCTTTGTTTCGTAAGACAGCCTCATGGGACTGTATAGGCTTGAAATACCGCATGCTTGATTAAATAAATTGTGCGCTATTTTCTACGATTCCAGAACCTGGAGTGCTTGAAGGGTAAGCAGATAAATGGAGTCAACATTTTGGAGTTGCGGCGGAATGAGAAAGGTGAGGATGTCCCCATTTTGGTGAAAGTGGGGTGATTTGATTGGATTTATGGATTACTTCTCGGACAAAAAGGCTCCCCATGCGATTTACTCGGGGCTTATCTGATTTTCTTGTGCTGCTTAACTTTATCTACCTGTTCTGTCGGACTTTCTGTAATTTTTTGACTGATACAAGGTTCTTTATACAAAAATGTTTGCGCATGGGCGCCAGTTCCTGTATTACTTGTTAGTGAAATGTATCAGCGCTAAGACTCGGGGCATCTATAAAGCGCCCCGAGGCTTCCCTGAAGATAAAGTTTGATAATAATGCTTGACCGGAGCATACGTATTTAGCAAACGGGGAAGGATTGTGGCTACTAGCATGGCTCAGACGCCAGGCAATGTAGTCATGCAGTTGCTCCTAACTGAAAACGGAGCCGAACAATCAACAAAGTACTGCACCTGTGTGGGGGCCGCGGTGCTTGGTGTGGGGAGTACCTGATCAACCTTGAGAGGTCGGGTGTTTGGGGTTATATTTGACCGGCAGAAATGTTTTACCAGCAATATATGTCAGTGGTGTGAAACCGGATTAGAATCTGGCACAGTTGATTAAGTGTGGTGATACATTAACTAGCCCGAAAAGAAGTGGAAATCAGTTGTGACTTCATAGAGTGGGACAGATGTCAAATATTTCTACAAGAAAATTAAGTGTATCCTAGAGAAATCTGTGGAAAACTTTTAGGTCTAACTTATTTTCCTGTTTAAAGCGCTCTTTTTTACATATTTAGTACCAATTAAAGAGCACCGTGTCTTTTAAAATGCGTTTTGATAAACTTAGGCATCCTTACTTTCTTAAAGCATTATCTCAATCTTGCTCACTAGTGATTGCTGAAGGTGAAATTTTAGCCCAACATTTCGTTTGACCCACACAGTCATTTGCTGTGTGTGCTTGTGGGTCATGTGTGCTAAACTAATTATTTTTATCTCGGTTTCTTTGCTTGTTCAGCTTTCCAGTGGGAACGAGAATTTTGATCTCCAGTCCCTTAAACAACGAGTAAAAAACATATTTTACCATAGCTATGACAATTATATGGATCATGCCTATCCCTATGACGAACTCCGTCCGATTTCTTGCGATGGTCATGATACGTGGGGTGGATTTTCCCTTACTCTGATTGATTCACTCGATACTCTGGTTGTGTTGGGCAACAACTCCGAGTTCAGGCGTGCTGTAAATCTTATTTTAAATAATGTTGACACCAACCGAAATGTAAATATCTCAGTTTTTGAGACGAACATACGAGGCAAGTTGCATGTTTATTGACCTGGCATGTGAAGTGGTTGGGGGACTTCTTGCCGCACACTTGCTTGCTGAGAGGGCTGGAATGGATCTGGAACCTGGCTGGCCCTGCCATGGTAGGCTGCTTGCTCTGGCCGAACGTTTTGCGAGCAAGCTGCTTCCTGCTTTCAACACACCTACTGGGATGCCATACGGCACCGTTAACTTAGCTCTTGGTGGGGTTCCTCCGAATGAAACTCCTGTTACCTGTGTTGCGACAGTTGGTACACTGATTCTTGAGTTTGGTGCCCTTTCCAGACTAACTGGTAAGTCAGATTCTCACCTTAGGCTAAGGAGTTGCGTGTTTAAATGTCAATTTTCTTTGACTTAGGTGATCCTCGCTACGAGCAAGCGGCAATGAAGGCTCTACGTGCTCTGTGGACGTTCAGGTCTAGTTTGGGACTTGTGGGAAACCATATTAACGTGCGCACTGGAAAGTGGGTCGGAAAGGAGGCGACTATTGGTTCTGGAGTGGATTCATATTTTGAATACCTTTTTAAGGGTTCCATCCTCTTTCGTCTTCCAGAGCTTGACGCAATGTTTCGTGGTACGTTTCCCAACCATGATTCCGTTGTGTCACCTGTGAACACTAAGTCCAGAGGTTTACTCCCGATTTTTCGGTAGAATATCGTAGCGCAATAAGGAAATACCTGAAGTTCGGGGGCTGGCATGTCATGGCTACCATGGATGCAGGATCTGTGACTGGTGCTGTTTACCAAAGCTTGGAATCGTTTTGGCCAGGCGTTTTAGTGAGTTGTATTTCGAGTGGTCATTTTCGATCATATCCAGTTGCTTTAAATTCGGCATTGTGTTTCGTGTGTAGGCAATGGCAGGTGATATTGAGGAGGCAAAGGAATTGCTAATTACTTACCATTCGGTATGGAGAAGATATGGATTTTTGCCTGAGATGTTTGACGTTCCCTCCAACAAACCGGTTGGCAGACAAAGCGTCTATCCTCTTCGTCCCGGTATTTTGTCTCGTGACTCGCCAACTTTTTAGTTTGAATTATTTTTTTCATCTTTAGTAGATTTGAAACGGTAAAGTACAAATTTTTGTCCTAGAGTTTATCGAGTCAGTGTTACACCTGTACCTTGCCACAAAGGATCCCTACCTGCTGGAAATGGGTGTTAATGTTCTAACATCTATCGAGAGGGATGCAAGGACACCGTGTGGATTCGCTACGGTGATTTCACGTGCTTTTTCTTAGATTGACCTAACTTGAAGATACAAACATTTCAATCCACTCATTTTTCACAGTCTAATTCGTTCTTTTATAACCTCTTCTCAGATTCACGATGTTCAAACGCACACCAAGGAGAACAGAATGGAAACTTTCTTCCTATCGGAGACCGTGAAATATTTGTACCTTTTATTCGATGAAGACAACTTCTTACATCGCACCCCTCTATCTTCAACTGACTCGGTCCAATTCGGCGATGATGGTGGCTACTGCACGGGTGGTACGGGCTACATTTTCAATTCCGAGGCTCATCCGCTTGACAGTGGCCTCATTCATTGTTGCTCTATTCAGCGTCTGCGAGAATTGGAGGAGGTAAGCAGTGAGGAATCCCTCCCCGTCGACTTGGGCTTACATCGAGACCTTGGAAGCCTCATGAACACATCCACTTCCTCAAATTCGTTGACACACACTATCCTAGATGAGTTGGACGTCACATTTGAGGAGATTTTGTCTCCAAGTGTTACGTGGACTGGGAACCAGAACATCAGTCAAGAAATTGACACTTGGATAGAAAACTTGTGGAAAGAAATGACTGGGGCAGTTCTACTTTCAAGTGCAATTAAAGATAATGCCTCCACACCACCGAACTACGTACCCCCAGACATGCATCGGAAGTCCGCGGCGCCGTTAATGAGCTGCCCAACCGTACCTTTCCACGTCCGTCTTAATACGATGCGAGATCTCGATTATCGAAATCTCAACTAGGTCAACTTTCGCTCAGTCTTTCCTTTGTCACATGGCTCCACCAATTTTGTATTGAATGTGATTCTCGAATGTTAAGCTCTTGCAGTGCTGTGATATCACGCTTTTTTTCAAGCAGATGCGAATAAATTCTGGTCTTCCTGACAAATAACAACTCAGTCTCAACCCGCAACACCTGTCAAGTGGGTGCATTTGTTTTGGAACTATATGGGCTTAGCACCAAAAGACGGGTTGCAAAAGTAGATTAAAATATTTCAACAAATCGGCATTAATGATGCTCGCAATCATCCCTCTACCAGCTTCGCTCTTTGAACTAACATTTACAAACAAATCGCACCGCATTCACACCAAAATTCACAACCATTCTTGTTACAGCACTCATTAAAGAAAAAATTGAAGTCTGCACCCAGACCCACAGGTAGTGTCGTTTAGAGGAGGCAAAATAGACAACGAGAGCATTTTAAAGAATAGGGGATTTTATACAATTCACAAGGCGTTGGCGGTACTGACTTATCGACGGTACCGGAAGCGTTTAAAGTGGAACCAGAGCTGAAAAATGGTGTTGTGGAATTGGCACCGGAATCCGTGTTTGTACGAGTACTCCCACTCACGACTGACAATTTTAAAGGCGATATCCTCATAAGGTGGACCCGCAATGAAGCGGAGTATCTCGAAGTCGGGCTCGCCGTCGCAAGGTGTTCTCGTATACGTGGGTGTCTTGGTCATATCGATTAGATCTGGGTAGAAGATGTTGAACTTGTAGCCCTGAACCACTTTTGGTGGGGGATTGTCCAGATCGTAGTGAGTCTGGTTGTACTTGTTCCACACGAAACCCGTGTGCACGCGATTGAAGAAGCGCGGTTTACGCGGACGATACTTGTCTGACCAGAGAAATGACTGATCCTCCAGTGGCGCCTAGATGAGTGGATATTCGGAGTATGGTGATTGGTCTAGAATAGTACCTAATCCAGTTCGACAAATGCATCAGATGTAAAAAAAATAACGAACGGGAGTCTGGAGTTCTTATTCATGGGATCAATAATCCTCCAAGATTTTAGCATACCACAAAAATTGTTTCATGTCAACATAAGAGAAGAACAAATTTATGAGAAACGATAGTACCCAGCATAACTACTGAAAAGTGGCCTAAATTGAGACAAAATCATGTGAATTGGCTTACCAGAACGCTGAATTCTGCATCCCCTTCTTCCACACCCTCACGAGCTCGTTTCATTAGTTCCTCCTCTGCAGTCTTCCGTAGTGCTCCGGTGTGCATCACATCCTTCCTCTGTTAGTGATAGAAGTGAGAGCGGTGTTTTAATGCATGCTCCGCAAAACCACTCTATGTTAATAAGTGATTGCCTTCAAAGACATTTAGTTGACAGGTTACGTAAGATGCAAGTCGGTATAGCACTTTATTTTCAATGCAGATGAAATGCTTTTGAATCGCGAGAATTTCCGCAAGAAACCGAAGTGCAGAACACTGTTTTAACGATAACAAATGAAAATGTAAGACTAGGTGACAGTTTGGCATTCGGCCACAGTACCATAGAGAATAATTGTACCAACATCCGAGAGAAAAAGCGATCCACACATAGAACAGAAGAGGACTTGGCAAAAGAAACGCAATCACCAAGACCAACAAGACGCGCAACAAACCTGATACTCTAATTTGGCGCGATCATCTTGCGCGTCATACAACACGGCGTCAATCTCTACATCTGATTGATCCAACAGAACGGGCGAATAAAGGGAGGAATCGTACGGATCCGGTTGATTTAAAACAGCCAGAACTTCCGGTTGTGCTGTGGAAGGTCCCGGAGCGGGCTCAACTTCTCCCTGACTTGCCGGAGCTGAGGACTCCTCCGACACCTTCCTGGCCTCCTCCGACTGCTGCACTTCATCTCTCTGCATTTTGAAGGCAACTTGCTGTTGCAATTCCCGAATCCGTTCAACCATATTGCACGTAGACCCCGAGCCACTTGGAAAGATGGGATTGGAATCGGTACTCGTACTAGAGATCCCTTGATTTTGCTGAAGAAAAGCAAGTTTTCGACGAAGATGCTCCTGATGCCTCTCACGAAGACGTGTTCGAGCCATCTGAGCAGCCACAAATTGCGACAGCGTCTCCCAGTACCCAACATCTACGCCCTCACCACCATGCAGTTTTGGTTGAATCTAGACAGACATGCCAAAGGAGTATATGCAAGTATAAAATACTTTATATAAAAAGCCCTTCTGATAAGACGATCCAACGAATCGGACAATACAGATGAACTATAATTTTGAAAGTGAATACGAAAATAAAAACACGAGAAAAGGGCGATGAACTGCAGGAGGAACATACCTGTCGTTCGAGAGCTGCTAACTGAGCGTAAGTTTTGGACTTTAATGTGTTAGCAACCGACTTTAGAACGGAGTTACTAATGTTAACCGAAGTGTGCCTTCCTCCGCCTCCCTCTGCATCCTCGTCCTGCTTTAACCGTCGCAGTTCGTCCTCTACTATCACCGTCATGTCCCGCCAGTACTCCACGTTCTGACCCTTCTCCAGTTCCATGTATACAATCTGAATGAGCAAAGGGGGAAAATAAACACACGCCTTCTGCAATCCAATGAAAGTGACCTTTGATGATAGGAGTTCGTTTTTTAGAAAATACCTTACATCAAGAGTGAAATGATCTGCTCTAAAACATTTAAAATTGGATCACGATGTCCTAAGTTCGTACAGCCGACCAACACTTAAATATGGCTGTCAAAACAAAAACCAACTTTCAATTTAACCTGTTTCTGAATCAGGAACCTAAGCCAGAGAGACTTCAAAAGCTGAAATGATCCATCCAAACCAGAAATGATAACAAAATCTAAAATAAGAATTTCTGTAGAAATGTAATACAATTGCAAGCTACTTTAACCACTCAAAAACAAAGTGCAGCTGGAAAGGAAGAGGCCTGCTTTGAAGCCAATCAAATGTACCGCAAATAAGCATAACACTAGTACAGACTGACTTTATGAAATCTCATGTGAATTGACGAGTCTATTTTAAGACAAATAGGAACAAAAGATAAAAAGACTACACCTTTATGTCGACTAGTAGATCTTCCAGATCATCGATGCTCAGGCCGACCAAAAATTGTGTTGGTTCCATCACCTCGATAGCGCTAGATATATCACCACCACTAGTCATATTCTGTGATCCCTCATCCTGATCGGCTATATACTTCGAAAGTAGATCAATTGGCTTCGCACGACCATCGGCAATCCTGATGCGTGAGCGCAGCTTTGCCTGCTCCAAGTGAAACGTATCCTCCTGTTGCCCCCAGGACTTATAATACTCGGCCTCTCTTTCGCGCTGAAGCATTTCCAACTCCTTTTCCCTCTCCTCTTTTTCCCTTTCTCTCTCCAGCCGTCGTCGGCGAACATTCTCCAGCTCCCGCCTATTTTCTTCCATCTTTTGTGCTTGCAGCGTTTGCAGTCGCGCGCTGTCGAGATGGGAAAGACCCTTGTCATCAATCTTTTTGCGCCAAACAAATGTTTCTGATAAGTGCCGATCCCCGAAAGGATTATCTTCGTTCGTGTAACCGAGATAATCCTTGCCCCAACCAAGTTTTTCCCGACGACGGCGCTCCTTACGTTCTTTCTTCGCCATTCGGCGAGCGCGTTTTTCTTCTGGAGTTTCCAGTTCCTTCATAATTGCCTTAAAGTGATGCATTGAATGAAATCAATTGAAACAAATGCATAAAAGCAATTACGCGATCCTACGTATATGGGGAAAAATCATCAATGACACAATAATGTTACTAAGTAGTGCTATGATTAAGAAAAAGCAAAACCAATTCTAACAAATAGTCAGTTCAACAGATTCTGTGAATGAGCACAAAAGCGTAAGCAAAATCTCTCACTGCTTCAGTAATAAACAATTCTCGCGAATAATTCAGTTTAAAACTATTTTGAAGACGCAACAACCAACCTTCTTCTGGCGTACCATTTCCTTGAGCTTCTGAATCTCTTCTGGTGGGAGAGAAATCTCTGAATCCGATGAGCCCGACGACTTTGACCGCTTTCTGTGCCTGTGAGAAGCCCGGTCATTCAAAGTACGTTTACTCCTGGTCTTAGACGACGAATCGTGGGTGTGCCCAAACTTAACCCTCGATTGACCCCCATCACGCTCCCAGCAGGACATCTTAATAATAGAACAACAATTAAACAAAGCAACTAGCGAGCAAACTCTACAGAAGAACCCATAGAAAAATACCTTTTATTGTGAAAACAAACAATCACACATTATGCCTGAAGTAAAAATCGACGATAGTGGAGAAACATGCAAATCCCACAGCACCAGCCGCGCCTGCATTCAAGCCTGCCCTCAAACCAATTGATCCACCAACGAGGGCTCCTGTAACCGCACTATTAAATAGGTCGGAACGTCCTCGGTACTAAAAGAGTTAAAATGTAAGCATCTTACACTCTCTAATCCGCACTCGGTACCAGCAAAAAGGGCACCGATGACTGCAAAGTTCTTCCCGTGAGATACAGCGCGAGCGTACATTTCTTTCGCAACTGTTTTGACAGATACTGCCTCTTTCCCAGTGACAGTACTTAGCGGATCGATACTCGCCGTGAATAATCCAAACACACCACCCAACACAAGTCCTGAATGTGGTAAAGTTGCATTACGGGGTTACCACCGAAACAGCTGATGAGGGATTTAAACGCACAGCCGTCCATGAATTTATGGACGTAAATTTCCTCACGACTAGGTAGAGGAAAAGTAGGAACCGTCAACATCATCAGTGCATTTAGGTTTTTGATAATATGATCAGATATAGCCCTCTTAAGAAGGAGAGGATCATCAGTATCAGTAGCAGCTTTGAACCTTGCAGAAAGCGTCAGAAGACGAGTTTTGTCATCATCAGATATATCTAGTATATGCTTATATCGCTCCCGAAGTAAATGTTGAACCTCCACATCGCTACCTACACCGGACGCCGGAGGTTCTCCCATAATAGGCTGATAAAACGTACGTCCCGCTTCTCAAAAAACTGACTTAAATAAGCGATTGAATGAGAGAAAAAGGAGAGGTTATGCAAATTTAATTTAGCAAATGTATGTAAAAGCTAAAATCGATTGTTATTTATTCTAGCTGCTAGGTTACGTGCTGGTATGCGTTGTTCTCCTTTAAACCATGCAAAATTTAAGAATGTTGAATTTTCATTGTTAGATCGGCTAACTCAACAAAAAAGTTTATTTATAAAATTAGGGTAAAAGGTAATGTAATACTTTGTTTGTTCGAATTGCCGGTTTCTGTCACTTGGGTGGCCATATTGTGCTAGCCGGTTGGCCGGCCTTCGGGCCGTGCCAACAGCCCCCAAGCCCTCTGTTTCCAGAATACATATTCTGCCTCGATACTATGCCTTCTTTTACCTTAAAGGGAGTGCCGGGACGCTACAGTAAGGCTTGCTTAAAAGATATTTCCTCCTAACGTGCTCCAGATCAGCTTCATCGCGGGCGTCGGTTTTTATTAAAAAAGGCTTAATTGTGAAGTTCGCCTTGTCTCAAACAATAGGAAATTAAGGAATAATCTTTAACACCTTAAAAACACAACTGAACTGCAGATGGAATTAGGATTTTGAGGTACGCAGGTGATCTTCAAACCAGATAGCTTCATATTTGCGAAGAATTTTGGTCATCCTGCCCCATCTGTGCGGTGAAGCGTTTACAAGGAAAAGAGTCATCATGGCAGCTGGCAGTTCTGAGATTTTGGATAATTAGCGCTCTAGACGGAGGAACTATGTGCTATCAGTGTCTCGCAATGTTTGAAAATAATGAAGGTTCAGTAGCTCCAGTTCAAAATTTCTAAGCGAAATAGGGAATGTTAAATTAAATATATTGCCCGTGGAGAAATTAAACAAGAAATTTGGGAAACTGGATTAATCACTGATCCTAATCACTCTGGTCGCCCTTCAACAGGTAGTGATGCCCTTTGAGGTTTCCTTGACGGCAAAAGAATGAATGATATGAATGAATGATATATTTCTGACGAACAGAAGTAAATGGGGCCTTCGGAGAGGAAGAAATGGTCAACCACGTGCGCATATCTAAGAGGCGGAGGTGAATAAACAACAAACAACAAACATGTCGTTTTAACACAAAACATCGAAGGATGTTGTGCGTTCGTTGGTGAGAGTCCAAGGATATCAATACGGCACATTTTAAGAAGCTCTCCACAGCGCATTCTTACGAATGATTTGTGTCTTCAGGCTTGCAACGTGCAATTGCCGCAAGAACTGAAGCCTACTAATCACGCACAACAAATAGGATTTGTTGAATGCAAGTGCAACAGGTGAATGCGCGATATTCGAACAAAATAATTTGTAGCGACGAGGCTCGTTTTAATACAAGTGGCTTGGTTAACCAACAAAATTGCCGTATTTAGGAGTCAGAAAATTCATGGGTGGTTGCTGCGAGACAAATGCAAGCACTGTAACACTTTGTTTGTTCGAACTGCCGGTTTAGGTCACTTGGGTGGCCATGTTGTACTAGCTGGTTCGTCGGCCTCCGGGCCGTGCCAACAGCCTCAAATTCCTCTGTTTCCACAATGTATATTGTCTCAGTAATATGCCCTCTTTTACCTTAAAGGACGCTACATTGGTGGTAGCTGAGCAGACCCGACTTTGATGGATTTCTATCCTGATCTGTACCGCCTGTGGCAAGCTTTGGCGGTGTGAAAGAAGTGTATATGCTACGGATGCGAGAATCTCTTACATCCCATAACAGAGGGGCTGAGATCGACGTCCATCTCCTGCACCTCCCTCGCCATTGTGTTCTGCAAGGAAGCTATTAGCAACTGAAGCGACACTAGCCGTGAACTCCAAATCTAGTCGAACTGCCAAGAGGGATCGGCGACGTTGTGGTCAATCACCCACCGAAAGCTCTCTCTCCTTTAATTGGACAACTGGCCCCCCTTCGCCAAAATGCGTATCTACAGATGTAGAATGTGCAGCACGCCATTGGATTGCATCTTTTTATGCTTCGCACACTTGGATCGCATGCGTCCCATCCCTATGAGGCCCGATAGCCCTATTCGCTCAGGGTTCTACGATACCCTCGCGTTTCTCCCACAGCATAAAAAAAAGCCTAAAATCACAGTGTGTGTTGTGTGTATTTCGATCCATTCGAAAACTTGGATTTACACCTCCATTATTTCATTGGGCCACATTATCGTGGGAGAGGGAGACTAAGAAATGCGCACTTGCTGCACCGAGTGCTACGCGGAATTGATGGCACTACGAGAGCATGCGCTCGAATCTCGATGACTGACACGGTTAGCTTGTGGGTGCTTCTTGCAGCACTGATTGCGTTGTGATGGTTGACAAAAGGGACTGACCAAGGGGAGCGTCAGGGACAACGCTCAAAAGAAGAAGGGAGGGGATGTGTAACACTTTGTTTGTTCGAACTGCTGGTTTCGGTCACTTGGGTGGCCATATTGTGCTAGTCGGTTGGCCGGCCTCCGGGCCGTGCCAACAGACGCCAATGCCTCTGTTTCCAGAATGTATATTCTATCCAAGTACTATGCCTTCTTTTACCTTAAAGGAAGTCTCAAGACGCTACAACCATGACCCATCACGATCATTCACGCCTTGAAAAAGGTAATTGAACGCTGTATCAACGAAATTCGGCCACATCAATGCAAAAAGGTTGTGCAAATTTTCAACAAGAGTGTAACCTAATTCTAGCAAAGTCCTGAAGGCCATTTGTCCTGTGTGTTGTCCACTTATAACCCAATGCTCTATACTTCATGAATCAATGTTAAATTTACAATTTTTATTATAACCCTATGCCTTCTATCAACGTCACTTACGTGAATCTTGGGACACCCTTTACATTTGTGCCAGTTGACGCAGAATATTAGTCAAGAATGCCGCAAACGATGCTTTAAAAAGAGTTAGATAGTAGCTCATTAATTTGTTTAACCATGCTTTTAAATTGACAGGCGCTCTAGTCGCAGTGTTTTGTACTTTTGGCCCTGAAATGACCTTGGGGTCAAATTGATAGACTCTAAACTCCCCTTTTCGTTAATAACGTACATTGAGCCTCATTACTTTGGTTCGCTACGACTCCATGGGAGACTCCTAGGTTCTGCGATGCTGAATACAACTACTTAAAAAATGTGGCCCAGGAGCCGTGCCAGCAGCTCCAAGCCCTTGTGTACGTCGATAATACCTATTTTACCCTGGTCTTGTGTCGTCTTTCGCCTTCAGAAAAGTCTCAAGGCGATACGAAGAAACTCCCATTAAAAAGCTGCAAATATCCTGCAAGTGCCATATGAAGCCTGATCTGGCCCACTTCCACCTTCAAATATCTACAGTGTTCTGTAGTTTGCTTTACATGGTCTCAGTAATTGTGGTGACATTTAGGGTTTGCTTCCCATGACTTCTTCATGTCCACCTTCAACACCGAGTACACATAAGCGGTCCTACTATCAAAACAGAAAAATTACTTATTTGGCTGAGAGATCAAATCATATACTAAATCAAACGTCATAAAATCTGTTCTACTTGAGAAGCCACATATTTATTGCCATTTTAAGAACACTCATCCCTACATTTCTCCACTTTTATATTCCTTTGCCCTTTTGGCTTTTGTGGAAAAGTGCGTATAGTACAGCAACAAAACTATAAAAAAGAAGCGAGATAACAAGGTAGTGTTTCGGGAGGAGTTGCTCGGTTGTCAACATTATCACTATTAAGACGAATATTTCCCTTTTAAAGGCGATCCAGGAAGTCGGAACTAAGGACCATTGATACCGATGAAAGAACAGCAAATAAGACTTCTAAAGTGTGTTGCATCTTGCACTCCAATTTTTCGTTTCAAGTATTGGGGTTTAGGTTCTAAAAACTTTTAAAAAAATGAAGATAATCTTGACTCCAATAAGAATGATTCAATTAGAGGTCTAGTGTAAATTTAAAAGGGTTATTAAGCCAACAAAGAGGGGCTTCATGTGGAGTGAAAAATAGTGCTGTTCTTAATTTATGGGCCTACTATTTGCTTCACTCTGTAATTTCAGTTGCTCCACAATTTGCTTTCACGCTTTATCCAAGTTTCACAGCCTTAATCGTGCCCGTTTTTTGGTCAAGGCAACATACAAAGCTGCACTTTTGAGAAGGAAGACATTCACCAATTGAATCCTCTTGATAAACTGGCACAAGATAGTTGCGTCACCGAATGAGGCTGGAAAACGGATGACTTCCATTAGCATTGCATGTACTGTTTCAGAAAATTCTCTTCAGGAACGTTCCACCACGAAATTCGTTCGGCACACAAACATTATGTATTGTAGTGTTTACTTAGGTAGAAATGATAACATCAATAGCAACATCATGTTTTTCTGTACAAACTCTATCCACAATCTGTTCGGGGAATGCCAAAGCCATAGTGCAGGGTGGTGGTCGATTAGGATGTGCCTCCAAGTAGAACTCACGTATTCCGGTTAGATAGCGATCGTAGAAGCCTTTTCCACGTCCCAATCGTCCGCCTTTTGTAGTAAATGCCAGACCAGGCACAATGAACAGGTCCACGACTAATTGAAAGAGCAGATACGATTGGATGCTTATTGATGACGTATTTTCATTGTTGTGATCAGGTGTTATGGTCGAGAAAGGAAATGTTACCCTGAAACTCTACCAGTATTTTGAAATAGAGGCAAGGCGAATATTTGCCTGTTTCCGAGCACCTAGAGCCATGAATAGGTAGAAACGCTTATTACAGATGTAGATCTATTGCCTAAGTCAAACCTACGACATAGTGTTTAAAATAATCTCAAAGCATGGAAGCATGTAATTAGAAAAAGAAATCCTACAGTGCGTGAGGGCATCATCTTGATCGACGCCATCCGAAGGCTGTGGAGGCTCCCGAACACCGAATTTGTTGAGGGGCCAGGAAAGAAGTTCGTCCAGATCGTGCAGTCGTCGCATGCGCATAAAGCCCAAGCGAGTGCTCAATTCACAGCCGCGCCCCCGCGCCTCAGAAATGATCTGTGGCACGAGCACAACTTTGCCTCTCCCCAGAGAGTCTCGAATTAGTGTGCTCGTGTCCGGCTCGGTGGAGAGGCTCACGTAGATAGAGACACCTTTAGCGGCTTTGTAGAATTCATGCGTCAGCACCTACTAAGGCATTGCAAACTTGTAACCTAAAGCAGCCACTCACCCCTGTGTACACCGACAGTAGCATACCGACTGTATGAGGAGCTCAGAGTATTTTGATCGTACACTCGAGGGAATGCTCGCCAATATCAGCTTCATGCATTCGCGAAGGTCTTGCTTGTTCTGAATTTGAACAAAAACTCCTCATGTCAGTCGTTGAGCGGATTTAAATGTTGACGAAATACACGACCGATGCTTTAACAATTATTGGGATATATTCTAGGCAGCTGCATAAATAATAGCCACTTTGATTGAAACCCAAAAATATACCGCCATGGATTATTCAATTTATCTCAGTTCAAGTAATGAGGGGAATATTATGCCAAGAAAAAATATTATCAGTAGCCATGGCTAGTTACGGTCGAAGACCAAGAACAATAGCCTTGAAACGAAGCGAAGACCGGGAACTAAAAGTCCTTGGGCATGATACACATTTCACTCACCATAATCTTCGTTCAACCTGAAATAAAGTGTAAAAAAGCGTTCGAATCAATTCTTGGTCAAACACCAGCAGTCAAATTTAAATAGCATAACTAGGAATGGAGGAGTTCCCGAACAAAACAGGATTGGTCACCGTGGAAGATGGTTTACTTTTGCAAACGAAAGTACATCAAGAGATCAAGTCCAGAAAATCGTTCAAGGAGGATCTATCACTCTTTGTCTTCTTGACGCGGAATTGTTGAAGACGCACCTCTTTCATCAATTCATCCTTCTTTCTCTTCTTTTTTCGAGACTTTTTAGCGCTAAAGTTAAATGCAAGTCAGCATGTAGAAGGCAACTACAAACTCACCTGAGGGTGGAGAAAGGGGACAAACCTAAAACTTCTGATGGTGCACTTGGCTTGAGACTCCTAAACATGTTTGAAATGATAGTAAAGATTTATAAACCTACGGGACTGAGATAGTTTTAGACATAGCGGCCCGTGTGCTTGTTCTCACTCGGCAAAATCGGCAAGCAAAAGTCTAAGATTAAGGAAGTAGTGAGGACGCGGTGGGAAATTACACACCTCCCTAATCTGAAGGGTTGATATTTTATTTCGCTTTTGGTTAAGCGCCTTGACTCGGCAGATGCGATCAGGATGGGACAAACTTCGGTAGCATCCAGGGCAGATGCCAGAGCAGCATCCGGGACCTTGAAAAGTATGAGTTAAGGGTAGGAAGGAAACAAAAAAAACTCATTGAAAGGTAGGTGGATGATTTGACTTACGAAATGGCAGCAATGATCTGAGACTGAGGTATCTGGGTGGGAGAAAAAGCAAACATATGTTTCTTAATCGAAGTCTAGTTACCAGTTGATATCACATAAATAAACAGTTCATAGTTCAGGAGCAAGAGTGCCAAGCTCTAACATTTTTTGCAATGAATTCAAAGGCTCAAAGTGGTTTGCTTAGTCTTAAGGAATTTGTAGGACCACCTTAGGTTCATTTATGATGTGTTTTTTTCAATAAGCCAAAAATCACATCACAAATTTCATCGAATTTTAGTGCAGTAATCGAAGAGGTAAGGTAAGGAGCATGGATGTCTGCATTTTAGAAACCTCACCTATTATATAACTGTTCTAGTGAAGTGCCTTTGAATACATGTGTTCTGTAAAGACATAGCTCCCTTGTTTTTTTAATGAATTTGTCGGTTTCCATTCTCTACGAGGGGAGAGACGTAAAATACAGATAAAATGCAACATATCGGCGAGTGCAAAGGCACAAGCAAACAGGCGTGTACAAAATAGAGACAAGTAGAGCTTTGACATCAAGAAAATATATTTATTGAATTGGTTGAAAATATGTGAGTCGAATCCGACCTGCCAAGATTTCAAGCAGAACAATTTAATCAAAAACATGGGCCGGCAAAAATCGTGTCACAGCTCGTGACATCCACCGGGGTGGCGATACGATCGGTGTGAAAACGCTCACGAACTTGTTGACTAAGCAAACAAGCCGACATCACTTATTGGGTAAGATTTTTAAAAAGACCCCCCGAATCATTCAGCTACACAATGTTCCAATGTTGAAAACACCATTTGTGATTGTCAATGGTTCCTAGAATTGGCTTACAATCCACTCACCTTTGCGGCAATCCTCTATTGTTATGAATACCCAGATCTGAGAATTCATTGTTAGGATTCCCACCAAACATCTAACTTTAGTAACGTGATCTACGTTTGCTCACATGCTTTAAGAGCAACCACGCACGCTTTGTCGCACCTCGTCAATAGTCAAGGCAAACCAAACATCGTCTATCCCGACTAGTCAAAATAAGCCTCCCAGCAAAATAAAAAACCAACTCACACCTGCATTGTAAGGATACTATGTAAAAATTTGCAAACGTGAGTGGTGAATGAACCTGCAGAACAGCTTTGATTTTTGTAACTAGATCCACTGAGTACTACAAACATGAGGTACTAGGACAGTCGCAAAAGCAGTTTTAATTTTTCTTACCAAACGGACATGCAGCGAAATAGGATGTAGAGGCCAAAACGAGAGGACATTTCTCTTAACTTCTTGGGGAAGCCAACTAACTTTAGAATTAACCGTGTGGAAGAAAGCAAATGGCGTAAAGGAAGAAATGGCTAACATTTAAGCACTCAGACGTTGGATGTCAATAAATTTAGTGGGCATGAATTGACACGGAAGAAAATAGGTAGTCAATCAAAGTCAGGTGCTAAAGGTTGGCGAAAAGGAAGTAATAAGGTAGACACGTTTGATGGTAGAGGTTGCCACAAGTCTCAGGCTCGAATGATCTGCGCGAGTTTGGTGATACTGTCGTCGGTTCGGCTGTGGTCGTGCGATGGATGGCTCCGTTGGTAAAGTCTAAGAAGGTTCTGATAAACTCCAACCTCAAACGCAACTCCCTGCTCGATCACCCTATTCACTACAGCCTGGGAGAAATGGTAGAGAATAAGCGTTAAATAGGAGGATTGATACAAAAGGCGAGAGCCGACCTTAAAGAAAGGCGGTCTATTAGATGGCAGAATGCCAGTAGATAGAAACTAACCTCAGGATTTAGGTAGAAGAGTTCGTAGAGCTGCTTAACTCGAATCAAATCAGACTCATGATTTTCGGTCAACAGGGCCAAGGCCTGTTGCAACTTGTAGATATTTCGACACATTTTGCGATTGCCATTCACATTCATTCGTGTAATTTGGGGAATAAGACGAAGGAATATTTGTGATATAAAGTCTCCGAGTCCATCGAAAATGAATCTGCAGAGAAGTTGCACGCAGATTGAAACCGATTAGTTAAGCATGAATAGTATGAGTGCCAGCTGTATGGGTAAAATGTTTAAAAAAGAGGGTCTAATGCGCACCTGATTTCATGAGGACAGAAGGAATGAATCAAAACCTCCTGCAATTGGTCCCAATAAATAAGGCAGCGAGTGACTTCGGAGTCTACGTCTACTTCGTCTACAGGACACCAAAAGTTGGCTGTTCGCGGGAGGTTGCCAAAGAGGTTGTAGGCCTGCACACGCACGTCGAGGTAGACCGTGAGGAGGGTAGCGTCGGAGAGGGAGGTGAGCTCCTCGGCAGCTGTAGCGAACGGTACCATGTCAAGGCCCGACACGTTGCCCTCCAGCCACACTAGCCAGTTCTGCACGCATCGCTCCAACCAGTGCTGAAAAATCAATCATTTTTATTCCTTGTTACTACCAATGCTCCAAGACCTATTTCCTCATAGTAACAGATAAACACGGCAGCTGGATTACTTAAAAAGAAGGTCCCCAGGATTCAAGAATTATGTCAACCCGTCTTCAAATTTGCAGTACCATTACAATAAACCAGGACTGGTATTAGGCGAAAACAGTAATAGAAGCTATTTCTTCAAAAAAAAATAATAAACAAATAAGGAAAAAATGAACATAGTAGAATTGCATACTTGAGCACAAACAAAAGCTACTGAAGGCACAATTTTTCACGACTGAGCATACCACTGATTCGCGCAGACGTCCCATGCTCTTAATGGTCAGCATATCGGCGGTAGGCAGACAAAAATCAGTGCTCGACCCAACCTCATCCCCAATGATATGAAGCAAGTTGTCCATCTCCTTCACCGCCAGACGAGTTGCCTCACGTTCGTGAAGAAGCTGAAAATATCCAACGGCAGATATTGCCATCTCTGACTATGGAAGTAGGCGGGTTTATGGTTCTTTATAAATATTAGTGGTGAATGCACGGGTTTAAGTAACTCAACGCTTTGAGCTAGAGTATATAAATACTGCAAAAAAATCTAGTTGGATGTAAAAAACTTGTAAAGAAAGGTAAATGTATTACCGTTAACACGACCACTTACTACCACCTTAAAAGTAGAGAGCCATAAAACTAAACTTACGATGTCTTCCTGCTTCGAAATTCCTCCATTGCTTACAGCAACACCACTGATACCCCCATCAGCTCGATCACTTTCCACACCACTGTCCTGTCCGACAGAATTGGCGAAGGGAATGGCCCGCAGGCTGGCTCCTCCTGTGAATGTCGGGTCGGTGCGTCCGTTGAGCCCAAGGTTGGAGAGACCTAGCACAATGGCTGCCGCCGAACTGAGGCTCGAACCAGGGGTGGAAGGTTGGCAAGGATCGCCAAAAATTGTCGACTTGCTGCTGTTCGCTCCACTGCCGAGCTGAGCATCGTGCGGGTTCCCCACATTGTGCGCTGTGTTGACGGTGGCAAAGGCGTCTGCCGCCATCATACGTTGCCAAACGGGGAAATTTCTGCAAAACGAAACGACGGAAGGAGAGGGAGCTAGTAAACAGCACAATTCATACACAACACTGAAATGCTTAAGTCAGTAGAATCAGCTAAGGCATGTTTATTTATTCAAAGTGCCCAGATCATCATCCGGCTGTCGATTAATCAAAAAATATAGAAAGGACGGACACGAGGGACAAAAATCAATAAAAAGTAGCAATCAAAGCCAAAACATGCTACAAGTTAAAGCTATTGCCTTCAAAGACGACTTATGCAAAATACATTTACTGAGGATCGCAAAGCAGCGATAATATTTGCATTAGATGATGCAGTGCCTATTGCCAAACCCTACAATCGATGGCTTGAAAGCGGTAACCCACTTAGCATTTGGTAATTCTGTGTAGAGCATTGTGCATTTATCATGTGACATCCTGCGATCATAGGGAAAGATCACTCATAGAAGACCGTATAATTAATAGCGAACTCACGTCCAAAATCTGCTAAGATCATTGTCTCGTGCCCATTCAGCACTAGGAATTGTCGCCCCATTGGATTCTGAAACGCTTATACCTAATAAAGGAATTACGAAAATTATCACATTGAATAAATGATAAAAACGGCAAAGGCTCATCAAAAGCATTTGCCCGAATCTGGCGGGTACAGCATGATTGTTAACGATGTGAGCTAGATAATCAGATTGCAATGCTTTAATTGTACCCTTCGTTGAGTAAAAGAAGACCAAGAAATAGCAAAGAAAAAAAGAAAAGACAAACTTTTATAAATGGATGAAGCCCAGTTAAGGAAGGTCTCAAGAACAGAGAGGCCTATCTTGGCGCATTTTGCGGCATAATCGGGGAGAGACATGGCCATGGCCTTGGTTTCCCCCAAGGCATGATTCGTCAGGTAGGCAACCTAGAGTGACAAAAGGTCCTGCTTTTGTGAGGAGAGCTTTTTACATCATTCAAGATGCTATTTACAAAACAGTAAACGGAACTAGAGGCAACTTAATGTTAGGTAAACCAATTGCCTAATCGCTCTTTTCGCATCAATGCTCAACGCGTACTTATATTACACCAATATCGTAGAATAAGATTGCATGAGCGTACAGAAAGAATGGGACGTTGGAGACCTAGCTCTCGCTGTGTGTGTTGGGAAATGACGGCTGTTAATGCATCCGGACCTGGAACAAAAAATTGAGTCTGATCAGGTTCAAACAAATCACCCCCCGCCTTCTATTTGGTGGACGTCATTAGAAGAAAAACGGTGTTAATCCAATGAAATGTTACATGATGCCCAGAACAATGGTACTAGCACTAAATGCGACCAACTAGGACATGCCTGGAATCGTGTCGATGTAGACAAGAACACCGGAAATACGTATTTGGGTCGATTCACCCCAAATCAAATGAACATTGTAGAGTTTTTTCCTTAAGTATCAAGAAGAGATCTTACTTGAGACCGCAAGCACAATTGGTTGTCGAAGCTCCACTTCCGCGTTTGGCAAATAAAGACGATCGATGAAGCTGAGCAAAAATACTCTCAGTTGGCATCGGACTGTAAGCCTACAAATTACAAACGGTCTCATTTAATCAAAGGCAGGAGCACTGATTTGTTGGCTAAACTATCAACGGACAAAGCAAACAAGTCAGACACATGCAATATGCGCGTAGACCTGGCGCCCATGCAGACCGAAAAGAGACGATATGGGGCAATCATACTCAGCGCAAAAAAAAAACCTACGCATCACCATCCCAGTAATTCCACGACTCCATTTCACTGCCGATTGTTAAAAGAAATGAGTCACTTCATAGAATAGCAATCTTTCAAAAAAACAACAAAAGTGGGAGATAATCCAAGCCAAAGTTGATTGTTGCCTCACGGTAAGTGGACGTGTCCACCACCGTCGCAAAGAAGGGGATTTGTGGCAAAATTACCGACACTTGTCACGCAGTACTTGGCAGTTTAATAAACATGCGGAGCTAAACACAGGATCAATGGCACTGCAGCATCCATAAATTACTAGAATCGAGAAGATCCATGAATAGGTTCAAAACATAGTTTGCCCCTATGATCGGTCAAATGTTATGCAATCTGGATGCTAAAAATACTGATGCGGCAAGGTATAATCTGAATGCTGTTAGAAGCGCAAAGGGTTATTCTTGACAGTTAACTTCAATAACATTCATTAATAACAATGCTAATGGCTTATGTCGGTGGGCAAACGACAATCTACTTACTAAATATTTGCTAAAATTCTAAGTTGGTAAGATCAGGCGGATAAATGGATTGGAATTTCGCTTCACATTTGTACAAATGATTGTTTCTGGAAAAAGAGCACGACGAAAATACATGCTGCCAAAAGCTATCTTGCAGATCAGAGTAAAATTTCCACTGCTGAAAAGTTTTACGGTGTCACAAATCGGAGCGATGCACGCCAATTGTAACTACTTTGGGAATGCCACAATCACAAGCAAGCAGTAACTCTTGTTGCACTCTCGCTCCTATGGAGCAGCATTGTGCCCCAGCAGCCACTAAATAGTTGTGACTTTGAAGATATAGCAACCAAAACCCTACTTACTTCTTCGGTAACAGTTTCTGTGCCCCCATAGCAAAGATGGCGCCCCTGAGACCCTGAACAATAGAGGTGGGACCGGTGCCGTTCTTACTTTCACGTAAGGATGCAACTGTTGGTGGACGCCGTTCGCTACCCGTGGTAGCAACATCAGTTCCATCTCCATCGCTACTGAGACCTCGTTGAACCACGCCTTCCGACGACACAGGCTGCATTTCAATGTGACACGCGAAAGCGAGCACCAAGGAGTAGATGTTCTTCACATTTCCAGCTGAGGGACAGCAGACAATTGGGTAAGAGGAAACCGTTTCCCCTTGCACTCCGCCATTGTCCTCCATGTTCAGTGGCTTTATACCGATCGAATCGTCTGATAGAAAATCCTGCGTGGAATAAAAGCAGACCAGAATAACAAATGTTCACAACGACTCAAACAATAGGCACATTAGCAAATAGTTACTCGAGCTGTGTTAGACATTAACCAATTTTCCATGATTTGATTAGCTTAGAGTTATTACAAAACGCATTGCCTTTTTGAAGGATAATTATCACTTAGCTTAGAATACATAACTGATGCAATACTACAGGCGAAAGCAATTTTCAATCGTGACTGGAAAAGTTAATTTAAAAAAGGCGCAAACTTGCTGAAGGCATATTGATGCGATTTCCCCGAAGATAGCTATTTAAACTCAGATTGTGAGCCGTCTTAGAGAAACTAAAAAACAGTTCACCAGTGTTGGATGTCGATGATCCATCATTTAACCCATTGTGCTGCACGTTGGATGATCCACTTGAATCGCCAGTGACTCCCGAGAGGAAGGCAGGGAGAGCTCCCTTTCGTTTACCCATTAGCGCATTTAGGTCCAACTTGCTCGCGTTGAAGTTAGAGACTGTCGTCACTGATGTTGAGGAACCACGATTGTCAGTTAATGGAAGTGTAGGATTATTTAAATGTATCTGGTTCGATAGATGGGCGGAGAGAACAGTCTGAACCTATATAAGTACCAAATTGAGGGATGAATATTGTATGGCTAATCTGCATGAGAAGAAAACTAGTGAAAGGCAAGATGTACACCAGTATAGAAGGGTGCTAGTTTTGACTCATGCCGTCCAAAACTGTTGGAAATATTTACGAAGCCAGAAAAAATCCCCACTTCAACGCGTCAGAGGTTTCTGCCCAGAGTTTTCAGGTTCAAAAAGTTTATAACACTTCTTGTTAATCTCACCGCATTAACCAACGTCGCGTGGAGACCACCTTTATAGATGCTAATACTCACGATAAGGTCAAGATACTTCAGAAATGTATGCACACAGTGACCATCCTGGAGCTCTAAAATCCAACCACCAGGTATGTACACACATTCAATACTCCCTGCGTCTTGATTACCTCGGTTGGGATCGCCGTACAATCCAAGCTTACACACGAAACACCAGTTCATGATGGAAGCCAATGCTGATTACACCAGAAAACGACCAAAACCTCAACGATTGTTAAACCGACCTATTTACAATTCAAGTGAAATGATGCTTACTTCTATTTGAATGTACTCCCAAATGTGTTCCTCCGAAAGTACATCCGAAAATTGGAAGGAAATGTTAGGATTTTGCTAAAAAGGCAAAGGAAATTAGACAATGCTAAGACCGTCATACACGCCTTAAAGTCTACCGGTGCTGTAAATTATAAAGCACCAGAACTATGCTTAAAGCATGAGACCAAAATAGGTAAGAAATCAGGAACCTCTTTTATTTTTCTGGTCGTTCTTAGAACCAGCATAAAGGCGTTGAAGTGCATGCAGAGAGCAGGAAAGAGCAGTTGCAGCAACTCGACCAAATAAGTCGGGTCGGCTAGGCTAGAAGCTGGAGCCGTTTCCCCTTGTACAGCGAAGCTGAAACGAGAAGAATAGCATGAATGAAAGACGGTCGTCTTAAAAAGAATGCACGGTCAACAGCGATAGATAAAAAAGCTTATCAAGTGGTGGATTTTCAAATTAGTCAGTTAGATCATTGGTTTGATTATTTACACATACTAGAAAAAAATGCCCGTAAATAAAAAAGGCATCCCGAATCCATTCAGTAGCGGGCTAATTTGTCTGCTGGCTAAAACGCAATACGGTACTGCTAGCCAATTACAAGGACATGGAAAAATACATCTACCACTTCGGCTAATTAGAGGCCCAATCGCGGAACCATATTCTATGATACTTGATATTATGATTCAAGAACCAAGCAAAGGACTTGCGTGCGTTCAATTTCCGCAATGGCCGGAAGAGTAATGGAATTATGAATCTCTGCGATCAATCCACGTCCCGGCACAAAAATTTCATTATCATTCCGAGCAGATTTTGAAGTAGGAGTCCTCGATAAATCACCTTGTGTCTTGTGGCGCCACGAAGAGAATGCCTGTGTGAGAATGTTAACGATCAAAGCCGACAAAGAAACGTTGCGGGTATAACACATCTTTAAGAGACTTTGCTTCTAGCTGAAAACAGGACCGGGTGTCAATGGTCTACTTGAACCTGGAAACGTTGATTCATAAACAATTTGTAGCTAATTTATGTTCCACGAGGGCTTGTTAAGTGACAAATGGTAGCTCCTGCGCAGTTATGGCCAAAAAATTTACCTACAGAAGTGCTATTACTCCTACTAATTGCTAATGGCAATCCTTTATGTGAAATTGACAGACACCTTTTATCGTAGGCAGCTCTCCACCAATAAAGGAAACGAAGAGGTTAATGGTAGTGTGCATGCTTTAGGGGGAGAAAACACAACCCTAAACCAGGGACGAAGATAACGCGTTTTTTAAGTGAATGTGCAATTAGGATAGAAAATGGGATGAATATGCAAAAAGCACCGTACCATAGGTTCACTTCACCTCAATGTTGAGAAATCGTCCGGTTTACGCACTGTGTAGAGCAGTTACCGAAGAGTGATTACTTTTGCTTAATTAAACTTGGTTAACAACTTTTAGCAGCTGAATAACGTCCGTTTAAAAATGCTGCCCTGTTCATGCACAAATACAGAATACATTCGGTGAAGGGTATACACTTCTCAAATCTGCATTGAAATCACAACAGAAAAGTTCGTCGCTACAAATAACTAGCAACGTTCACAACCCTCCATCAGAATGAGCACGCGAAATTCTTCGAAATCGCCAACTGAGGTTGGGGGGAACTCTACCGTTTCTTATTTCCAAATCCAAACCATAAAGTTAGTAAAGAAAACAACACCGCATATCTATACAAGGTGGATCAACTTTCGAGAACTTAATGCAACGTACTAAGTACAATACAAAATAGAATTCAACGATGCCACTTTTAATTGGATTAGAGGATTTCAGAATAAAAAAGGCAATCGCAACTTTCACATAGTGACACGCAGTACGAATGGAAGTAAAAGATCCATGGGTCTTTCGACTTTCGCAATTGGCGTTCCCGTAATGCCTCTGAATCTTAACAAGGACAAATCTTGGTGTAAAAATGAAATTTTTTAAATAAGTGCAACACAGTTGGTTGAGTTAATTTAACGGCTTTTCATAGCAACTTCAAATAAAAAATCGATTCAAATAAATCCCCAGATTGAGCTTCCCCAAGTATTTTTCAGCACTGAAAGCTATCGGGAAAAAAAACGCCACAAGATATCGTTATTTACAGGTGATCGAGCCTCTACATCGTTGGTTCATCACTCTGGTGAAATCATATAACAAACACGTACGACCGTCCCTGCGATGGCAGGTGAAAATCGTAATTCAGTCATTAGAAATACTAACCTGAGACAGTTTCTGCAATCGATGCAGGCAATGAGTTAATGCAACAATGTTCTCCGCCCACTGGCCTTTGTCAGTTATCATATGGTCCATGAAATCACGAATTCGATTAGCTCCGCCGTAGGAATGGTGCATCATTCTATTCTTGGCCTCCTTCGACGAGGTAAGGGACTCACTACCTAGGCGCTTAGAAAGAAGGCTTCCAGCCACCGCCATGGGATCGTTGAAGAGGCTTGAGTCAACCTCCGGCGGATCGGATGAAAGGGAACGCCAATCAGAGAGTGGAAGATCAGAGAAGGCCGAGACACCATCGATTAACTGACTACCCCGATGAGACGGGTAAATCTCAGACGAATTATCCGCGACGTATGACGGCAGACTGGAATAAATAAAGGTCTCTTTGTGCCAAAATCACACATTGAAAGTTAGCATATGAGAGGCGTTAAGAGTTGCAAGAAACCCGGAACAATACTTGCACAAAGGATTGGGTTATCCAGTGAGGCATGACAAATGCCTCAAGGTGCTCCCTACCGCGGACATTACCGTTAAAACTTCAGAACCGAACAACCGTCCACAAAATATTATCAGTGCTCGAAACAGTTGATGGGCTACGAATAGTTGAATAAAGCTAACTTGAACGGACACTTAGTGTAGAAGACTCACGATCGTGAACACTGCATCCCCGTACCCGAACTGCTACGATTATTTTTATCGTTGATCACCAAAGCTATAGGCTGATTGAACACGAGGAAAAAAAGGGTTGCACGCATTTCATCAGTCAGAATCTATAATGGAAAAGAGAACCCTATAAACGTCCTTGAAATCAAACGGAGTGTATTTTTGTGAATTTAATTATCAATAACCACAAATTGAATGCATGGAGCACTATCCAAAGAAGATACTTTTAATTCCCTATTCTAAAGAAAAGCACTCTTGCAAGTCACCAGTGAGTCACGCACTACCGATCTTGGTAGTGGCATGCAAAAAAACCAGGCGATTTAAAAAATGGGACAAATAACCACATGGGCAGGATTAAAGAAAGTACCTCAAGTGGTCAGTACGATTTTAAAGTGGCAACATTACACAGAAACCACTAATAAAAATGTCAAAGCTTAAAAAAACCTTCTTCTTGGCGGACAGTTCGGCCTTGACGGTATCCAGAGCCGGTACATGTTCCACTTCCTTGGTCATGATTTCAGTCATTTTAAGCAAATATTCGGTAGCTTCCGGCCAAGCTTTAGCAGCGATTAGATTTTTCAAGACCTCAGGCGCAGTTTTTACGCGATCAAGTACTTCAATAAGCTCAAGAGAGCGCCGTTGTTCGACTAGTTCCAACCAAAGGCGGCGCAGTTCTTCCCTGTTAAAACTTAACAGACTTTTACATTGACCAATATCGCGTTTCATTTTTTGAACTGCTTTACGATTTTCTACAAAATTGGACATACAGCAAAAAAGACTCAAGCATACTTTGAAGGTCCCCTGAAACGTCGCGATATATGTTCAAAATCCGTGTAACCTCATCATACTTTTCTAAACAACGCAGAAAAGCATAAAAATTTAGAAGAATTAAAATAAAAAGAAGGGATTTGGAAGCAATAACTACCATTTAAATACACGTTCAGCACTTCCTCCGTTTCAGTATAGTCGCGTTCCAGAAGCCTTCGTTTTCTTTCTCGCACCTCCTTGCTACTACTACATACGCAGCGGTGAAAAAACCAAACAACCAACTTTTCAAGGAGTCCATGAATGAATGACATCAAGTATGATGATTGAGTCTGAATTAGGTATAAACAGAAAAGTAAAACCCACCATATTTTAAATATATCTGTATTGCGAAGGTGCAGATAGCGTCGATCCTAAACCGCAAATGTATAAAACTCCCGTAGCCAAATAAGCAAAATTTGCGCACATTAGTGCGTAAAGCCAAGTGAAGCGAAAATTCATCTCATGGTACTAACGATGAATGAAGCAACGACTGCGAATTCAACCAAGAAAATGGGTTTAAGATAAATGCGAAGGCGCATTATACTCGCTAACACAGTGAAGCTTTTGGGAAATTCAACGTTTAAAGCGAAACAGAAAACTGAAAACAATAATATGCTACTTTCCAAATCAGATGACTACTGTGATTTGCACAAATCTACGCTCGCGAAGAAAAGATGATGCACTAAATGCTTAGAAGAACATATACCGGCGGGAGACTAGGCAAAAAAAGGTCCCAATGCGTCAACAGAAATAGTAAATACGCACATATGACTCCGACTGAAATACGACCAATGAGGCTAAATGGTTCAATTAACTAACCTCTCGACCTTGAAAAAGCAGAAATTCTTACCACCATGCACCGAAGAGCTCATTATCAGGTACAATAATTAGTAGCTTGCACCCTTAGCTTACAAACGTTTCGTAAGCAAACATACACTTAGTTAACGAATCTATTCAGAAAATTTTCCAGATATTACAACAGTTTTAGCAGCTTTTCTTTTATCAACACAACAGCGGAGTTACTTTAATGACAACGGTTAAGCCAGTAAGATTTTGGGTGAGGCAAACTGCGTGCCTTGCTGGACAGCTTCGCGTAGAGTGTAGTTCAAGCTAATGAAACACCAAGGTAGGGCTCATGAGCTGAATGTGTAGCAATCAGAGACTACCTTGAAGGCAAAAGAAGGCATAATACTAGGGTGCAGTATATACACATTCTGTAAACAGAGGGACTTGTTTGGCGTCTCGAGACTTCTTTTAAGGTAAAAGAAGGCACAGTACTAGGGCAGAAAACATATATTCTAGAAACAGGGGGATTGAGACTGTTGGCACGACCCGTAGGCAAGCCAACCGGCTAGTACAATATTACTACCCAAGCGACCGAAACCAGCGGTCCAAACAAACAAAGCATTAGAACTTGGGCTGCTGGCGCGGCTCGGAGGCCAGCCAGCCTGGCTGGGACAATATGGCCACTCAAGCGACCGAAACACGCAGCCAGAACAAACAGGGTGTTACAAAACGGCTAAAGGAATCCAGTTTTTATAATGATTCTCTGCTTTTCTATAAGGTTTTATTGGTTTCATTTCAAATTTGTAGTTTATATAATTCTTTCAGCTTTTCCCTTATTAATGATGGTAATACACCAATTATGTGCGTGCTAAGCAGACAGATTTGCTCAATAGGCCAATAGCAGCAGGGTAAAAGATAGCCCAATAAATAGACAAATTCGACCCGCACCAACTAAAATACACAGCTTGGGGTTTTGTTCCTGAGGTCTTTGATTTTTGAGCCGCGTCAGTTGAGGTCGCTTCAATAGTGGAGGATATGCTTTCAGAAGTTCTTTTTTGCTTTTTTATTGCGAGTATCATCATCAATGGCTCCTATTAATGTCGAATAACGCTGTCAGAAATAGCAGATTATTTCATCCTAGGTATCTTTTCGTCTAGTGTATATCATGCATCTGCGACCGCGAATTGAAGTTTTTTACTAAGACCTAGATGCTGTTTGACAATAGTTCGATGTGGCATACAATCTTATCTATTTCACCTTAGAACATGGTTGGCGTCGTTCTGGAAACGCTGAATTCGAAGAAGCTAATAGCATTTGGCGTCATTATTTTAATCGCGCAAACCGCATTTTTCCTTGTCGGTGGTCTTATCTCGCCAGCACCGCATTCAAGCGAGCAGATTCTTTTGTCAAAATGTGTCGACCTCGAAAGTACTCCAGAAACGTTCAATAACAAATGGTTCTTCTTAAGACCGCAGCTCTCGAATCAAACTTGTAAAACAATTCTTGGCGATGAACCTCTGGAGGAGATTGCTGCCAAAACGAATATTACTGCTGAAAATATTGTTTTCGTTGCTCAGTTCCCACATCCCAGGTCGGGGATTGATCTCAAGATGACACGCTGGTTCCAGCAAATAATCGCCGTACTTTGGCTTGAAATCAAACAGAAATATAATATAGAGGTATGTGTTTTAAACAACCAACTATTATCTGTTCATGTATTTTTCACCATAATCGGGTACTACTCTTTGAACAGGTTAAGCCAGATGCATGGTTGACGTTTGACGTGAGACTGGGCTATCGCAACGGCGGCGACCCGCCAGAGGCTTGGAAGGAGATCGCGCGCTCCCGAGAGATGCGTCCGCTTTTCTGCAGTCTTGACAAGAATGTCACTGGTGAATCTGTGATGTTTGGGCGTGGACCTAATGAGGATTTCGGGTTTTATGATTGCGAAGTGATGCCCCTTTTCACATTGGGTAGTTGTCACCATCAAAACTATCTAGTCAATATTCGAATCCCCCGCGATCTTGATAAAGGAATCAACCACGAAATCGGTCTACTTCAGGATGTCTGGATGGTGGAAATTCATCAAAACGGTGGTTTTACAATGGTCAGTTTTACCACTCATTTTTCTACTATTCGGTTTTTATTCGAGTGATAATTGATCTATCAGCGTAACCACGTTGGGACTTGGGCGTTTCTGCTGGTAATCCTTACCATTAGGTTAAGTCGAATTTGGAGTCGTTAAATACTTTTAACATCTTTCTTTGCGGATCGTAGCTTGACTTTAACAAGCGTCACTTTCTGCGATGTCGAACAAGACGATCACATTAGGCGTTTATGCTAGTCTTTGTTCTGAACATGTATTTACCTTGTCAGAGATACTTTAAACGAAGTAACAAAACTTGAGATTTACAGTCGTTCCTGAATTGTTAACAGAGAATCATTTCATTTTAAAGAAAAACAAAATCCTTTCATTTTTTACTCTTCTTGGGTTAACGGGTAAAAGTGAAGGCAGAACTTAGTCGAAGATGGAGAGGCTCGCTTTCTGCTGCGCTGCTTAAATCGTGAAAAGAATATTTTTTTACCTATTAAAGATCAATATTGCGTCCCGGCGAACGGTAACATGGAATGAATCATGCTGTGGACTTCCCTCTACCTACCTTTTGTCTTACTTCATTTCTAGTTTATTGCTGCTCTGCCTCCTACTTCGGCTACGTCATTACTCGCTACACCGTAGGCGAAACCGAATTCGCTAGCAAACTTAAAAGTCGTGCCCCTTGTCTACTGCAATGCGCACATTTCAGAGTTAAGGCAAACGCGTCCTGGCGACTGTTTGCACACTCGGTGACTCACTACTAGCAACAACTCTCCCATCGAGGTGATGTTGGCTGAGGGCAGTGGTATTTTTCTTGCGAGACCGGCAGCCCCTTTTTCCCCAATCATGCTGCGTATCTTAGTGGTAGTGCTAGTGTTTCGGCAAAGGTTTAACTCGTTTGTCGCGGACAAAAGCGCATTTTAGAATTTCGGTCATCTTATCACTGGCAAGAAAATAAGCATTAGCGGTTTGCTGTTCGTCTCATCCATGGAATCCTTCTCAGACGTAGTATTTTCCTTCCCTAGGTGTGGTTTATTTTGAAGACTTTTCTGTTCCCAATCGCATTGTTTACGGTGGTATTTTTTTGGCGTCGTGTCTCCGAGCTCGAGCGCTCGCCCACGCTAATGGAACGCACAATCTTTGCCCTCGGTTTGGTCCTCTGTATTTTCGATTGTCCAGTTGAGTGGTTGTCCCTTAAGTGAGTTTTGTGTCCTCAATCACCATCGTGTATTTTATTACGGAGTCATTTTGGTTCACCGTCCTTGCAAATTGTTATTGCTAACTGATTTATGTTCTCATAAAACTAATCGGAAATTTTCCGGGTATATTTGAATGTAGAGGTCCATATTCGCCTGCATTACCCTAACTCCATGTCATATGCCCATTTTCCCCACTGTATTGGCTAATCAAATTTGCTTCCTTCTTAGGTTTGATGTCTCTTTCTGGCTTGTGCTTTCTGATATTCGTCAAGGCGCGTTCTACGCAACTTTAGCCTGCTTCTGGCTGGTCTTTACAGGCGAGCATCTGATGGATTCACATCATGGTCACCGCCACCCAACACGGTTTGGCCTCTCCGTGTATTACTGGCCAAAATTGCTGCTTGTCGGTGGCTGTTGCTCGGCTATGAGCATATTTGAACTAGCTGAACGCGGCGTTCAATTGCATAATCCATTCTACAGGTGAGTTAGGTTATTCTTCTTTGTCTGTATTGCTTTCAACGGCAAGAGAACTTGTTAAAGGACCTACGAATTTCACCTGTTTTGAAGTGTGCCATGCACATTTGAGCTACTTTATCACGTTTCAGTTTTATCAAAGGTAAAGCTTTATTTAAGCGGACGGTTTCACCTTTGATCTGAAAATCGCATTGACCACTGAGATTGTCCGTCTATCCTGCTTTCTTGGTCCACCAAGCATGTCGATTACGCCTGGCCAGTTCATGTTCATGCGCATTTTAGCGGATTGCAACTTCTTTTAAATCGGCTCTACCACTCACACTAAGAATGCTTCTTTTGTTGTCAAAGCCTGAGCTGCAACGATTTTTTAAACTATTTAGCTGTATTAGACAGGCAAAATAGTGTGTAGGCAAATTTTTTAAATTGACTGCTTTCTTTCAGCATATGGTCGCATCCCCTAGCAGCGAAACTAGGCTACGCGAGCGTTATTTTGGGTGGATTGTGTGCTGCTGCTTACTTTCTCTACCTCACCGTGCTGGTCTGTCAAGCACTTTGGCAGATCTTTACCAAACGTCGGCTACTTCCCGCCTTGCAAGCTGATCAGCGTGTCTACTACAGCGGGCTCATCTATCGTTTTACGGCTCTTCTCATTTACACCATTCTCTGCGCTGCTCTCACCGTCATTTTTTACATCTTCAGTCAGGTTGATTTCCTCACATATTTTAATTATCCGTTTCCCATCTGTTAGTTGCCAACACCTAAGCCTGACAGTGATAATATCCACCTGTAATCTCTTAGTGACCAGCCGAATCATCTACCAGCCTGGAAGGATTAGGAAATTTATGCATAAAATTGACTTTGGTTAGCGCTTTCATTCAGCCACAGCAGCCGTTTTAATCGTGGCTCAGCCAGTAGTTTTCGCGAAGACTGGCAAGCCTGGTTAGGTTGCATGGATCTTGCCGCCTGCGACAATTTCAAATGATTAGTTTTCACTACTCTTTCGGTTGTTGGTGGCTAGATCTAACTGTTATTTCTTGCAACCATACAGAATGTTTGTCTCGTATTTTTGGCGCTGGCCTTCACCGTTGTGCACCAATCGCTTGTGGGAATAAATGGCTGCGAAGTCGATCACTTTGGAATGGGCATAATAAAATCTAGAGGTCATGTCGAAAGTGGTGGTTCTATTTCTGTTGCCATGTGTACTTAGTCCAAATCATTAAATAAGGCATTTTCGAGGTTCATATCCGACATCTATGCGTTCATCCGACTAAAATGCTTTAATCCTGCTGTTTTCGCTTGAACTCCCCTTGCCATGGTTTTTGCCAGTCAGCATGTCAATTGGATGGTGGAAAAAGTGCTGATACAGGTAGCCATGACGCCCATATGTGATGCTTCATTTATCTGAGAATTCTGGCTCGTGGATGGGTCTTTCAATGCCAAAGTATTCCTTCACACAGTTCAGCGCTATCTTTTGTGGCACTGTTGCCTGCTAGATTGGTACGAAAGGTCACTTCACACTTGAGGGCAAGGCTTTATTCAGTGGCTTATTTACCTCGTTCTCTAAAACAGGTTTCGATTCTAGCGGAAAGGTTTCGTTGTGCAAAACATCGAGGGCGATCAGAAGATGGGAAGGTCAGAGGGTCCGCGAGTAAAGTCGCTTACAGATGGCTATTCTTATCGCTCGTATTACCGTCCACATTTATGGCTAATTAGCAAATCCTTGATCTTCCTTTTCAATTCGTGTAGAAGGTAAGGCATAATGGGTCGTGACACTGCCTGAGTGGGGGTTTGCTACTGAAACAGACGTTTGAGAAAATACTCTCGTGAAACGGCGTCGTTTTAAGGCAAATTTGTGGTCGAACGCGCTTATTAGCATACAGTTGAGTTAGATGACTGGAAACCCTTTAGTTGTTGTATAACTCCGTACTTTTCTCGAAGCTGACGCGTATATCAGAAATTCGAGAAGGTACATTAATGGTGTGTCATCAGCTGGGCCTTGTGCTCAAGTTCAAAATCATGCGTTTACATTAGCTTTTTGTTGGCTTTTTCCTTTAGGCAAACGAGGAACAATGGAAGTGGGGTGGCCATCGTATCGAATATACATCAGCATTTATTACGGGAGTCTATGGCATGTGGAATGCCTACGTGGTCACCATCCTCTGCCTTTATGCGCCTTCACACAAATTTCGATCGCCGAATGGTAATCAAATGATGGAAAATCTTTTGGTGAGCAGCGATAGTCTTGGTGATTACTCACCGATGGAAGGACAGCGTAGAATGGAATCGAAACACGAAGACAGTGGACCCACAGGAAATATTAAGCTGGTTCCCGCTCATGGACTCTCCTTTTTCACCAAAACGGCTCAGGAGTGAAAGCGAAATCAAAAAACAATGCTGACCTGACAATCTTTTCCCGCTTCTGCATGCATTTCATCGGCATTTTTTGTTCAATTTACTTAGCCTAAAGTAGTTGGCTTGCCTTGGCACTTACACAATATTATTTGTTGGATTATAATAAAGTGCTTTTTTATGATAACTTACGACAAGTGTTTTGAGTGTGTGGTTCTAACGTTGTGGTATGCAACTTTTTAAAGTGAATTAAAAGTCCACAATGAGCTGGTTGGAGGGCGGCCCAATACATATTATGCCCGAGTAAGATGCCTGCTTTCATCTTCAAAAGTCTTAAGGCGCTACGCTGATGACAGTGAAAAGCGAATCTGATCTCAGAGGACATCCATCCTCATTTCTACTCCTGAGTGATGAACCTCACCGGAGCAAAAAGGAGTGCATATGCCGCGGATGGGAAAAAGGGTCCAAAAATGACACCCACCTTCGGCAATTACCCCGGTCTTGTGTTTTGTAGGAGAGTTATTTATAGCTGAAGCGGCACTAGCCGTGAATCATCCGGAAAAGCTTCGTTACTGAGCTACTTTCTGTACACGTGTGAAGAGATCAGATATGTGAAAACGCGGTACCTCCACTTCTCTGCTGGCTAAATGGAACTCATATGCGGCCGCAAAGAAAAGTATGATATGTTGGTTAATTTTAAATCCTGTCTCTTGTTGCATAACTACTTTTATGCCAGCGGTCCCTACCACTAGCTACGGACGCGTTTGTTGGCCAGCCCATCCTCCACCCCTCAATACAGGTCTCCACATCTGGTAGAATTTCTAAGGAGAGCAGTGGTGGTGCGGTCATGTATCTTCATCGTCGCATGGGCATTCGATGGCTGGATAGGTTACCTTGTTTGTGTAATTCTTACAGCACCGACTGCACTACGATGGCTGACACGCAGTGCTGACCAACTGGAGTGCCGGCGACGACGCTCAAAAGGGGAAGGGAGCTATTCAGTACCCTTGTTGTTTCTTTTTCTCAGTTTTGGTGACGAGGTTGAGTTGGTCTTTGACACGGTAGCCCCGTCGAGTTGGCTGGTTCTCGAACTATGTCAATAGCCCCCAGTCCTACCGCACGCCAAGCATACATTCAGAAAATCTCCAGGTGCTACGCTTTGAAGACAGTGCCACCATTTACCACATTTGTGTCGTGAAATTGCTTCCAATGATTTACTGTAAATCTAGAGTTACTGATCGCAGGACTAACCGTTCGTGAGTAATGACTTGTAGGGAAGCAAGAGTTACAAATTACAGGCCTCCATGTGAGCATATCCGAAATGAGTCCGAAGATTTTTTAAAAGTGGGGGAAAATAGATTTATTTTTTAGTAATAATGTTCTTTTCTTCAGTATTTGGCTCATTGTCATCGATTCCAATCTGGTTCTCGTAACATTTAGCAGACAGGATAATCAGCGTATCCCTACGAAGATAAAATAAGAATCCTCTTGAAGAGGTGGGCCATTTGTCTCCCCCCGTTTCCACAATGCTCAAGCTTATATAAGGGTAGGGGCGGCAGGACATGGGGACCGCAGATGCAATCCTGGTTGCCTTGACTAAGGGGACGTCCCGACAGCGGAACAGATGTAATGGTTGCAGTCCTCCAATTGTTTGCTAACCCCCGGTTTGGACAATGAGACCAATCCGCCACTGTGCCTTTGGAAATACATACTCTGTCCGCGTATCATGTCTTCTTTCGTCTAAAGAAACGTCTCTGGACTCTATAGTTGGAATATCATGGCTCCGAAAAGGGGAGAAACAAAGGAAATCAAGCTGGGATGTCAGAGTACATTGTTTCCGGTACAAGTATATAGGACAGGCAGTTTGCCATCATTTTAAACAAAAGAGACCATCAAAACACTTAAAACTGATTTTGCCCCATTTTATCAAATATTTGTTAGGATGGCACCGTTTAATTAATCTAACAAATTTCTACAAAAGCCCTTGCATTATTGTGCCCAATCTTCCATTTAAATTATAAAAATGAGTTGAAATACAAAGATGAGTTTTCATAACAGAGATATAGAACTCAATTACTTGGAAAATTCTGGATGGATAAGCAGGATAATTAAAGTTGACTGTTTTAGTTCGAGAAGATTGGATTTGGAAATAATTAGCCATGATTGAAAATGTAGCTTCCCGAGTCTCCCTTGATGTCAAAAGAAGGCATAAAACAAGGGTAGGACATGCATTGCCCACGTGTAGAAGTGTTGAGAGGTTATTGACATGGCCTGGAGAACATGCCGTTTAGTGCTTGCGTAACCAAAAAGGAGAGTTAAAGAAATAATCATATCACTACATTGTCCCCTCCTCCCGTTAGAGACCATCACCAAAGCCTCGCCATACAGGTAGCGTAGGCGCCTTCGCAACGAACAACTACAGATGGTTAATGGTTAGTTCCCCTTCGGCTGTTAAAAACATCCCAGTAGAACACGGCACTGAGGCAGGTACTGAAGTAATTGCCACGGATTCTCCCATTAGCAGACTCTGTCCACCTTTTGTTACGTTAAAGTTTGGCTTTCAGTAGTATAAATCTTGGTGTTTTTCAAATAGGATCGACTTCACCCTTTGCTTACTGTTCGATTTATTTTTAAAAGCAAAAAAGACGCATTACTCTGATCAAGTGTGTGCCATCGTACAGAAGGACAGAAGCCTACCGGCATGACACGGAGGTCGCGCCTCCCAGCAGAAGTGCGAAGGCGGACCCTCCTTTGTCCGCGAAACCAAACAAACAAACAAATAATTAATGCGGTGCAAAATACGAAAGGTAGGTTTCAATCCTCTAACTGTATGGATGATTATTTTAAAGGGCATTTAAGCTCTGGCGTCAAAACGTCGAAGAATTTACGCCTCTTACTGTGTCAGTGCGGTGGAACCATGAATTTGAGATACGAGCAAATCAACAAACCTGGCGCTTTATCGTTCAATTCAGCATTAATCTTCTGACTTTATTAATATTTGCACTCAACCGACACTTTAGAAGCGGAATTTTCGAAGTTGCCCACTGTAGCAAAAAGCATGGTGGAATGGGTTCGGCGAAGTGTCACCTACTCTGGGGGCATGGTATAGTGAATGGAATAATAGTGATGATAGCTTCTGGAGCATTGAAATCACCTCTAAAGCAATCATCAGCCGCGAACGATGGTTCAGAGTTAAAAAGCATTTTCGAAAAATTCGGCAAATCAGTTCTTTGTAGGAGTTATCAAACTGCTTCCATTATTTTGCTTTCAATAAGGCAGCCAAAGCATTGTGAGACAAACAGCATCTCCCTCGATTTTGGTCCTTGAATTCTCCGGTATGTTTAAGTCGGTGTTGCGTTGCGTTGTGTGTTGTGAATATTACCGCAGAAAGAGGCATTTCATGCAACCCAGTTATTTTGGTGTAGGCTTGTAGCAGGGAACATGTAGTTGGTGATGGAGGCATTTCGGCTACCAAAGATGAGCCTTGGTTTCAAAAGCACTAGGATTTTAGACATTCATGAGTGAATTCGCTGTGTGATTACTTGGGATAGATTGTTTTCAACATCACAAGATTTCGGTACAATGCCTGAATTTAAAAAGACAGGCTATTCAATAATGTTGACGATGCCTTTTTGACAGTATGGTACTGGAATGCGTTCAGCAACTATAGCATCATGCGAAGTGCCAAAGGATTGTGCAGCTGGTTTTCAACAACAGTAAATCAGACAAAGTGTGGAACTTGTAGACTTGTGGGTTCCGAGTCTAAGTTAGTTAATAAATGGGGCCAGGACAATCCTTGACCATGCTTTGTCTACAAGCACGTGGGGCTATCACAAAGAAGCTTTGAAATCACCGGGAGAACTTGAACCTCAAAATTCTATCTTATCAATTCACGATTTAATGAAACTTTGTTGAAATCAAAAAACGTACAGTGCTTTTAAGATCAAAGGTAAAAAACTTACGAAAAAGAGTAAGTCAGCCCTAAAATACCTTTTAGTAATGCTCTATTTTTTCCAAGGCCTATAAGGTACTATATTGGTAAATTAAAACATTTTATGAGGATTAATGTAGCGTCCCCAGACTCCCTTGAAGGTAAAAGAAGGCATAGTATTGGGGCAGAATATATATTCTGGAAACAGAGGGCCTGGGGGCCGTTGGCACGGCCCAAAGGCCGTCCAACCGGCTAGTACAAGATGGCCACCCAAGTGACCGAAACCAGCAGTTCGAACAAACAAAGTATTACACAGCCCCCCT
>MIEF01006466.1:0-30695 GCA_001870725.1 Taenia solium
CACTTTGTTTGCTCGAACTGCCGGTTTCGGTCACTTGGGTGGTCATCTTGTACTAGCCGGTTGGACGGCCTTTGGGCCGTACCAACAGCTTTCAAGCCCTCTGTTTCCAGAATATATATTCTGCCCCAATACTATGCCTTCTTTTACCTTAAGGGGAGTCTCGGGACGCTATACCGCCTATTTCTTTCCCCTCTCATAGCATAAGTAAGTAAATGCCGCAGGAGGCCTCGGGATTTATACGTGAGATTAAAGCTCATGCTGTTAAATGGAGGCGCCAAGGAATTTCTATCAATTTCAGAATTCGGCTAAATATCTTGCGAAATAACAGTAAGCCGCCAATCTTACAATACGATGGTACAAATTGTTAGAAACTTTACTAGCGGACTTAAATTCAATATAATTTGGCAATTGGCTTGTCATGTTGATTCCATAGCCAAAATATTCAGACTGTATTAAGAGTTATTTCTTTGTTCACATCTGCAAAACAAAGATATTGTTTTACTACACACTTAGACAGCCGCGCCGTAAGAAGGGGTACACTTACACTCACTGGTTTTACGCGGCTCGGTGGGTATGCAAATGGATTTGGTTGAGCAATTTCAAGTAGGCCATTGTGTAACGAGCATTTTTCCTAGGAACTTACGGGCATTACCCAGAGGGAAACTGCTGAAGAAATCCTTCAACAGTTTGACTGGAATATAGAGTCAGCAGTAGAATTTTTCCTTGTTGATAGAAAACCTGATGGTACCGTTTCAAAATCATATTTTCACTTTGTAACTACTTTAACCTTTTTACTCAAGATTCGTCACGAACCGATGCGGAATCTTCCCCACATAGCCCTTCGCTTGACTCGCCTCATAGTCCACATACGAAGCCATTAAACTTCGAAATTACGCTTTATATGGACGATAGTAAGAAGGAAGTTGCGATTATTAGTATGGAGAATATACGGGACTCGATTACATGGGGTGAATTTAAGCGGCGTTTGGTCGACAAACACCGCAACAGTTTGGCTCAAGCGGCTGAAAATTCCGGATTGCCTTCGGACAAGACAGCTTTGCTAGCTGCTTTGCGTCTCGATGGAATGCGCGATCAGAGCGGTCTGAATGATCATGTAAAGTGCTACAAAGTAGTCACTGCTAGAAACTATGTGCCATTGTGCAATTTTGGATCGTTTTTATTTAAGGTAACTCTTCGAAGTCTGCATCTTCCACTGAACAACTCGTTGACCGCTCGTTTGGTTAAGCAGCATAGAGTACGGTAGGTCTTGCTTTCATTATTTTACATAAAGAAATGCACGTAATGGAATATTAAAACCCTCTAGGTCAAATACTGCTGTAGCAGGTCAGGAAAATGCCTCCGTTCCGATTGCATTAGACTTGCGAGTTCGTCTAACAGGGTCTTCCCACCAGCGCAACGGTGCGACGAACACCCGTTCAGTCGACGGTAAGGTCATTCGCCTGCGAAACATCTGCGAGGCCACAAGCCTGTCTGGTTTGAAACGCTCAGCTGCTAGGGAGTCTGGCATTTCCGTGTCAAATCAGGTTTGGTCTCTCCCGGAATCCGGGGCTTCGTCAAGTTTGGAAGCAATGGTAAGGGACTTGAATATGTCTTCCCACGTGTCTAGCGAACACAAGCTTCAGCGCTACAACCTCAGGCACGATAATTCATACATCCTTGAGGTAGGGTAGTGCCAGTCACATTCATTTCTTATTTTGCGTAGACCAACATGGGTGCGTCGGTTTCCTTTTAGCTTACAAATTCGCAAGTCCCTACCACTTCTCAGGCTTCATCGTCGGGTACCCGTGTTACCACTAGCGAGGACAGTCGTCGGCCTCAAAGGTTGAAAAAGAAAATTCATTACGATCTAAGTCAGGTGAGTTACCCAGTTGGTTGGTGTAGTCACAAGACCACGGCCAACTCACGCGCTTGAGTCACAAATGCTCTTTCGCAGTTGCGATACTAACGCTTCGCGTAGGCGTTGTCACTTGAAATACCAGCTTTTGTATCACATCTGTGAATAGAAGAGGATGCGATTTCGGCTAAAGTAGTGCTGAAGTGGGCGTGTGCGTGTCCCTCCGCCTATTGATTTTTTTCGGTGCATATTTTGCCCCATCGCGTGCTGATATGTACATGCATGTGACAGAACCATTACTACCAGAATTTCGGGGGAGAATGTAGATTATTTCCACCGGCCTTTGTAACTGCCCTTTGCGTCATGGTAAGTTCGAGTTTCACTCCTCCTACCAATCAGCTGAATTGACTTCTGGTAACATTGATGAGTTTAATTTTCTTATCGTCTTAGCAGTAGGAACTGGTTGTTGATGGTCTATGCATTAGTCGTCTACAATACCACTTTGGGCTTATTCTTCGGTGAGATGCGAGGTTTTGGATAGTCGAAATAGCTTAATCGCGCTCACTAATTATAGACGGCGAAGTGTGCTTGCGCTTCCAGCCGCCTTTCGAGTCGCAAAGTCATTTGCGTCATTCTGTGCGCTAGCAGTACAACTGGTTTTTTTTTTTTTAAAATGATATACAAGCGCTTGCACACACACATCCATGAAGAGTTGTAAAAGCACACGGGAAAAATGAATTCTTGCGTCTATGGCTTCTCCTCTAGCGTCTTTTTTACCAGTTGTCCTGCCTACTTTTCTCTCATGCTTATGCAAAGAGGGATAAAAAGATGAGTTAGTCGGTTTCCGCCGCAATCATGCGTTTTTATGACGGCGCTCACGTAAACCTTCTGTGCTTTTTCATGTGAACTGGTGAATATCTGAATATCTGTGCTTCAATACAGGAATTGGACGATGATGGTGACTTCACCATTTACTCTGATATTGACGACCCAAACGATGGAATGGCCTTTGCCAGTGATAGTACCAATCCTCACTCTCTGCCCTTGAGTAAGTTGTCGTCTGTGAAAGATTTGCTTGATAAAACGTGCTACCGAATACAGTTCTGTTAATTGGTAGTCATAGCTGATCGGAGGTTAAACAATTCGGATCTTATTCATCAGATGGAGCCAGGAGATCTAGACGCCTCATTTGATTTGAGATTAGTCTTGATAGGGTGCTCCCCTATCAAGATAACGGGCTAAATTGCTCTTGTGAGTGCTAACTTTTAATCAATCAGAAGTTGTAGTTTATTTATCAATTTATCCTCCTAACATGGCCAACATGTTTAAGCGCAGGCGTATCAACGGTGATACCGTTTCAGATTTCATGTGTGTATTCGGTTCAATCGACGTGTCTTTCACGACACCAACATCATTAACCGGAGCGTCATGGGGTCATGCTAACCCAATCCTGCCGGCACGCAGTTGATAAGTCAGAATGACTAAGTAGTTTATGATTAAACATTTATGAATGTTCGGTCAAGATGAATTTAAGTGGGCCACATCGCGCCAGGCCACTTGCATTCAATTTTGGCTCAACAGATGGTCTGGAATACTTTCGCAATTCGCTTGAGTCACTGTTAGATTAACAAAGCCATGACTTCTCCTTCGAGTCATTTTGAGGTGGGTTTTTTTGAGTTGAAATTCGGAACTTCGTCTTTTCCTTGCAGTTCCCCAGAGTCTTATTGATTCTCCTCAGGAGGCGTTGGAAAATTTCTACCAAGTGTTTATTCAGCGCTACTGTTCGAACCCCGAAGACTGCATCCCACCCTTTCTCCTTTGTCCCCTCAATGAGGCCTTGAGTCAGTGCTTCAATAGCCCCCGTGTTGTTGATGTGCGTCCCCTTCTTCCTCGGAGTAATCCGGCAGCGTTATGTCTTCTTCCTAAGCTACTGTCCTGTTTCATGCTTTCAGCGCAAACCCCTCTTCATTTATCTACACCATGATCACAGTGTGGCAGCACACATCTTCTGTAATCGTCTACTCTGCTCGCAACAGATGCATCAGTTTATGGAGGCGAACCAGCTCAAGATCTGGCCTTGGGATGTTACTCTCGACGGCGCGAGGACCAATGTTCTGCATTGGATGCAACCACGTCTCGATTATCTCGCCACCGAGTTTAATCAAATGCAGGTAATTTGGGTGTAAATTTTTTTTATCAAATTCGTTCAAGCACTACATTTTCTTCACACCGAGGGCCATTCTAGTAGTCAGTTAAATGACCTTCTTTGCCCTTATAAGTTTATTTGTTCTAACTTTCATTGCTCTAAGGTAAGTGTACATTATTTGACAGTTGTTGATGTGGTAAATGCTATCTTATCTATCACATTTCTTCCTTGCAAGACGCTTTTAAGAATTCATTTGAGAGGCACTGAGAGGCGTCGTAGCTTGGAAACACCTCTTTAATACTATTACAATAATTCATGATAGTGTGAACGGATTATCGCTGTCGCAAAAGTCAGATGTCTTTTTGGCCTACGAAACAGCCTGGCAATGATGTAATTGTTTATGGTATGCAATTATTCAATCTTCGTATCGCTTCTCCCTTCCTCCCTTAACATAGACGGACCAATTTCCATTGCTGATAATGTTGTGCAAATTGGGCGGTTCCTACGAGGTGATAACCATTCTGACTGGCCACGGTTTCACTACTCCTGCCTCCTCTCACTCCTGGTCCTCAATTGATGATCACAGTCATGCAATGGATGCTTTCCCACCGTTGGACTCTGTCCCCACGTCATCCACCACTCCTCTCGTTCCACTCTCCCACGCTCGAGGCAAACTCGATGCGGAGGATGTGGTGGGTGAGCTCTGGCAAAAGTATTTGATGTACCAGGAGTGCTTACAGCCTGAAATTCAGGCTGATTCTCAACGGGCAGAACGGGAGATGATGCGTGAGGAGCAGGATCGGGCCTACAAGGAGTCGCTTGAACAGGACCGTCTCAAGGTATTTGGGTGTGCAGACTTTTACTTAAACTAATTAAGTAGCAGTACTTTCTGCAGTTCGAAATGTCAATTTTTATTGCTTTTACTTTATGATTTTAAATAGGGAATAGCACAGCAGTCGTACTAACATCGGCATTGATCATATTCGAAGAGTGGGTGGAAGGGTCGAAGCACAATTTTAAGGACATTCAATGCAAAGTCTCACGAAGATGGTGCAGTGAGACCTATTCTCTTGTAGTATACATGTGTCTTCGAGTTTCACTATAGCTGACTTCAACTCTACTAGTAATTACACTCAGATTTAAGTTCAGGTCTTCAGTATGGTATGTTTGCGGTAGCATCAAAACCACCTGCAAAATTGTTCAGTAACAATTTACACCCACCTTTGGTTAACTATTGAGAGATTTGTCGTTGGTCTTTTGTGCGATTTTTAATCTCAAAAAGGTTGCTATAAAATTACGTGAGATTTTGCGGATGCGAATGTGGAACGCTGTGCAACCACCTACTTATTTATTCATCTTTCGATTACTACTCCTATTTCATGCATTCGTTTGCTTACGTATCGTCTTGGCTAATGATCTGAAAGCCACGCTCATATGCTCGCACCCAAGATTAACCACTTACTCGAGCTGTCAATAGCTCACTTGCCCTCTCACCAGCTTAATTCATCATTCGTCATTTCGCGTGCTCAACTATGTCTATTTGCTCTTCAATTAGCTAGTTAATTTCTCATTAAACCAATTGCTAAATCACCTACTCAGTCTTTTGCTTATTCGCTCACTCGTCTATTCGGCCTTGTACTCAATTAATCAATGTCACAGTCTTCTATTTGGCGACTCATTGAACTAGTTATTCGCCCATTCTTTCGATTGATCATTGACTTATCCAGCTCGTAGTTACTCCATTCAATCAACAATTTAATTGTCTGTTCGTTCGGTCACTCATCTACTCAATTGATCTTTTAGCTGCTCTCCCAATCTCTCGATCAGTCTTTCACGTCCATTCAATCACTTCGTCCATCCATCCGTTTGCCCGATCTTCTTCATCACTGCCTTAGGTGGAAGCAAAACAGCGCGAGGAGGCAGAGGCAGCACAGCGCGAAGAGGAGGCGCGAATGCAGGCTGAGGAGGCACAGCGCAAGGCGCGGATTCAACAGGTCGTCTCAGGTCGTGCCCTTCCGCCCGAGCCCTCAGCGGATGCTGTGAATGTAGCTACTCTGCGCTTCCGTCTGCCCACCACACTACCCTCTCCACCCTCCTACGAGCACCTCCCTGATAGGGAGAAACAGCCAATTCAAAATGGAATGATCACGCGGCGCTTTAGGGCGAGGGATACCCTTCGTGACTTAAAGAACTATATGGAGTCGCTGGGCTACGCTGTGGCGGATTTCAAGCTTCTCACCACCTTCCCCCGAGTTGATGTGAGTAGTGGTTGCAGAAAAAAACAACCTTAGTGCTTAAGCGATCTAACTAACGTGAAATGTGCGATTTCAGTTGACTGCGAATCTCTCGGACAACGTGACCTTGGCCGAACTGAAATTGGTGCCTCAGGAAACTCTAAATCTGGAGCAGCGCTAGTCCCTCCCCTTTTATTACTATCTCTAATTATTTGAACCGCCTCATAGTCCTCAGTGTATCTCCTTTTTGTTAACGTATCTATCACAACGTCAACAATCGCAACGCGGATATAGTACCTTGATACCGTGGCTTTGTTCATTTGAGGGCTACTACTGAGGAAGCTGTGATATTAATGGCTGAAATGTAATAAAATCCGTTCATCTTATTTAGTCAAGTTCACTGTCATTTCTTGATTTGATTGGATGTGTGGGAACCCTCACTAATTAGCGTAGTTCCGCGAGATTGTCGTCATTTGTCACCCATTTGAAGTTGCTTATAGGCTAGCCGTTCGACAGGTCGCAAGCGAAGGTTCCATGCTTGACAGAATAGCGAACATAGTAATTTTTTTGTTTCTGTGCACATCGAGATGACGCAACTGTCCATTTAAATCTTGTATGAGTCTGGTAGCGTCTTAATGCCGTGAGCGACTTTACTATGGAAAAGCTTAAATATTCCTACCTCGGTCGCGTTGCGTAACCTCTTCACTTTTTAGCTGGGACAAGGTAAGGCTGCAGGAGACGTGTTTACCATTGATCAAGTACTCGGTCAGGTGGCTGCTTACACGCGCTGCTGTCACGAATTGTTCAGCCACTTGTATGAGCGTTGGATCACAGCTGTGCTTCTGATCATCCCACGTGAGTAGTCGTGCTACCACTCGGTTATCCTAGGTACGCCCCGACAACGTTGTAGCAAATGCTGGAAGTGGATGCAGTCCTTCTGATTTGCCTCTCTGCAGGTTCAACCGACAGTGGCATTCCTTCCTCCATAACGTTTAACTACATCATCTTGATGGGTTTAAATAACTTGTTCTTTCAACGGTCGCTAATCACTGTCACTACCTACGTAGTGTTTAGTTACAAATATTTAACGAATTTGAAGGTAAGGCGCTATGGTATCAGGATAGTAATTGGAACTGCGAAGTCCGGGGAGCCTGCAGATTCCGGTGGGGGAGTTAAAAGCATACATTGGTCGCAAAAATAACAAATAGTTTTTTCTACAACACAGTTTATTATTACGGTTCTATTTTTTCTTCAAATGTAAATATTCAAATTAAAACAAAACTTCTTTTCCCTTGTTTGATAAAACTTTAGATTAAACGGAGGTGAAATAAATGAATTTCATTGTACTCCATTTGGAACAGCGCGGTCCTCACCAATATTTTTCATTTATTTATTCGAAAATGGCGAACAAATGCACATACACACACAGACAAGTGCACAGAGGGTGGCTTCCTCAATCCAACCATCTCTGCAACTGAAACCCGAACACAACTTCGGTGTATGCCTGTCATTAGCATCGCCCACATTAATGACGATAGTGATGACGTCGGTGATAACCTCCACCCTGCTCTATACCTGCTCCGCTTGCTCATCTACAAGTTTTCGTGCAATCACCATCTCCATGTTGATCAGTCGGCAGGACCTGAGTTCTCGTAGATTTGTCAAGTACCGCCACCGCATGGGATACAAGCTAAACGCGCCAGTTCTCTCTCCTCTCGACGCGAATCGGTACATAGAAATCATCGGTCGAACGTTCACTTGAGCACCCGTCTCTGTCGACTCAATTTGTAGTGGAATGAAGGCATAGTTTTTTCTCCCTATCCCAGGACTATTTTCCTTCGTTATGGCGAAACTTAGTTCTCCAAACTGAGAATGATCTGACTGAGTGTATCCGTTCTCCGACCCCCCACCTCCATTAGGGTTGTTACTATTATTGCTCCCATTTCTTGCTTGCCGCCAATCTGGATACGGTCTTGTGCGTTGTGTTCCTGTAAAACGGAATATCCTTCGTGGACGGTGGGAGGAATTCGTTTCTTCGTTTTGTGAGGATGAGGTATTAGCTGTAGAGTCGTGTGAACTGTTGACCTGTTCCACAGTCTCCACACCCGTCTCGACAACTTCTTGTACTTCTGAGGTATCCGGAGCGATAGAATCGCCAACGTTAGTAGCGGCAGGAGCAGTGATTTCTTCGACACCATCATCATCGTCAAATCTCACCATCAATTTCAATATCCAACGAGACTGACTTCCATGGAATTGATCGCTTTTGAAGACCAATCTGCCTGGGGTAACTCGTGCTAGTGAGAGTGGGACACATACTGACTGAAGTTCAAAGCCTTCCAGATGTCTAAAAACGGCAGAAAAGCAGGTGAACATCTCTCGCAACATCTGCTCTCTCCGTCTAAATCGTGCAAGCACGTTAGAAAGACTCTCCTCCAGAGGACGTTCTTGAAGACATCGACGCACTTCACAATCCTCGTAGTGACCGTGGTATTCCTCCGCACTACCGCACCACGTACACCCAAGGGGTGCAAGACCGCAGGAGACACGACGTTTGGGGCAGGTGTTGAGCTTATGTCCTACGAGATCCTTGTGCAGCATCATTTGTCCGCACTCTAAGCAGACATCGGGCAGTTCGGAGAGAACTTTTTGCGCGGTTAGAGCGCGTCTGCTGTCGGGATAGAGGACGGCTCTACAGGTGGGGCATTGTGGGTGATCATCCTGCCGTAGGGTGAGGAAACATGTGTGGCAGAGGAGGTGACCATTTGCACACTCCTTCATGCCAAAGTCGGAGTTAAAACAGGCACAGCAGGAGATCACTTCACGGATGGATTGAATAACATGGTTGAGGTCATTTAATTGTGACGGCTGTATCTTGGCAGGAGAAGCAGCAGCGGTAATGCCAGTGGTGACGATGCCGGAGGCGGAGGAATTGACCGTAAGATCAAGTGGTGTGGGTACCTCCTCTTGGGAATTGTTGTTAGTCTCCATCTGGAAGGTGTGCATGTCTAACCTTCACCCTCTCGCTTGCAGACTCGATCACTCTCACACAATCACTGAATCGTGCTTTGTCGGCGAATGGGACTTTTGTGTTCAAGGATGGAATCACGTGGAGACGGACCACGGTCGATGTCTGCACGTGCTTCTTCATCGTAAATCAGCGTCTACGATGTTGAAGTTAAGGAGAAATTGGCCAAGTTTTAGACCCTGTATCGGTCGCTTTGTCTTAACATTGCTTCTACAAACAAAGAAGCGTTTTTTTTAGGATAATCACAATACAGAGTAGTTAACTACTATCCGCAACCTAAAAGTCGATCCAGCCGTTCCTCTTCCTTTCTGATTTATCAGTTGGAGACAATATTTCTTACACATTTCATCGTTCTCCAACCAAGTTTCACCAGTCGTCAAGTTCTCCAGACCTTCCACTTTGCCATTTCATTGCAGCCTCAAAGCTACTTTAGATAGTCGAACTCTGTCAGTCAGGTTTCAGATGTACCGTCTGCCAAAGTAAGACAAGGCTTTACATTTTATGCACAAAATTTTTATGCTTGCTTATTCTACCCTCCTCCTAGAGCTTAGTTATTTATTTCATCCTAAATTAGTTAGCATGGTAGTATATTCCATTTGGGGAGAGGGTAGACATCTAGGAGTGAAATCGAAACTCTCCTACTTACTCAAAGGAATAAGTATCCAATTGTCAAGTCCTTAATGCTGCTCTGACGCCGTTCTTTCATTGCACCCTCTTTCATCTTCCCACTTCAGATTCTTACGCCACAAAGGTCAGATTAATCTGATATGATTTAGGCTTGTCCGCATCATAAACTGGGACGGTTCCAAGGCTACGGATGAGGCAGATTTCGTACCTGGAAGCAGAACGTGCCACCCAGAAAGAGGTAGACAATTTGATTCCAGCGTTAAAGCACTCAAGGAAGTGTCAGGTTTAGGAAGACACCAATATTCTCTAGGATAGATCTGTTGGTACAGTAAAATACTTCAAGATTTATCCGGCCCTTACAGTCAACAAATCTGTTTATAATTAAGGATTAAGTAATATTTGAGAATGAAATGAAATTGACTGCCATTCGAGGTGTAGTAGAAGCTCAAGTGAATGTGGTGGTACTTTCCTTTGGGTGAAGCGATTTTGTCGTACCACTAAGTGTCGAAGGTCCACCAAAATTACCACAAATTAAAGAACTGGATGTTCTAGTACACCTTGATCAGTGATCGCCCTTTGACCCTCCATTGTGCTCTTTTTTGAGATTCTAACTTTGGGTTATTTCAAGCCTATTTGATTTTAAATTCGAACCTCCACGCAGTATTCCATATGTGCTGACACACCGATGACTCCATTTTTTCCACTTCAATGGACATTCCAGTCGTCCAACATTTAAGGTAAAGCGAATTTAAACATATTGTCTATGAGTATATATTAATGCAAACATTGGACTGAATCTCTCCCGTTTGTTGGATTTTGCGTTGGGGAATGAGGTTGGTTGTCACGAATTCACTTTTAATTTTCCTACACATACCCATGGACAAAATCCTTGCTTTCTAAACATCACTGTTTCGTGAAAGTGCGCAATATCATTAACTCAGTGAATGGAAAAGAAAGGTTTTGGCAAAAACCTCGATGCCAAAAGGTGTAACAAAGACAGCAATAAATTTGTACGTCCTACAAGCCGAATTAAAAAATCTTCCGTAACCTTTGCAAAATTTTGTGGTTAGCTCAATATGCATTGTAAAGCGCACATTTTAAGATCCGAAAATGATCCAAAAGTTGGCATTTTTCCTCACACATACTCAGGAGAAAAACACACTACGCTTATGTTCGTTAGAAACTCTTTTGTCAAAAAATAACTTGGTATTTGATTTGAGTGATAAATAAGGCTGTCATTACTTTGGTTCACCTATAGGGCTAATTCGTGTCACTCATCGTCGTTAAGGGATACTGATCAGACCTGTCAAATTATCATTAATAAAGACAGCTCACATGGAAGTAAGGCATCGTTATCTCTAATTTATGAATGTTGTAATTATACGTTCTAGTTTCTCGAGCACTTAGGACTTGGCCGTTGTGCCTCTACCACAACCCTTCCAATTCTTCTTTTCAGTGGTAATGCGTGTTCTACCCTGACATTACTCCTTTTGTCTTCAAACATTTCACAGGTCACTACATATAAGAGATAGCCTAGTTGAATCATCCTCAAACCATTTTATGCCCAATACTCACACCTGTAGACAAATTCAAAGTTTGTACTTTTTATCACTGTAGCAACTCTTCATTGCCAGTAAAATTCCGTAATTTGGGATACGGGAACTGGGCTGAGTCAAGAAGCATTATAATATTTGAAAGAGCCTCAATCGCTATAATCATGGACAGAAGAAAGAGAATAAGAAATAATTAATCAACCCATGACTTGTTTTGACTTTTAAACCATTTTTGTATGAACATGAAATTCGGATCATAGTTACGAGTCGATAAAGCAGATTTACCTCTGCAATAGTTGTCCCTTAGTCGGTAATTCGTTCACAAGCTTCGAGACAATCTTGGTTCGTGCTTAAAAATTTGCGCCGTGTTGGCACATGGAAAGGCATTCTAACTGTTGTGGCGATCAATGGAGTGGTGTGTATGTGCGCTAGAGGAGGTAGCATCCTACCACAACTAATTTTGGCGCAAGGGTTTTCTCCTCTCAGGTTTTACTTAGTCAATATCTTGACAAATGTTATGATGATGGACTTTAGTAGCAGGAATGGGAACGGGTTAAATAGTCATCAAACAATCGTGCTGAGAAAAGCTTGTTGATTTGTATTTTGATTCACATGGTGTACTTACTATTTGTATTTTCCTGGTTTAAAAGGCACTTGGATTTATTTTATAAATAATTTTATTTAATTGGTGCTGCCCCCTTGGATCGACATCGAAGTCACAGTGGGCCATGCCAGTGCTCCAGAAGATTATTTAAAGCACAGGAAGACCATAAGGCTACAAGAACCGAAAAATTCCCAAGATTAAATGCGGCAGTAAATTAGATATGAATGTACCGTCAAAAACTACATCTGACTCCTCTGTCACACGTCACTTGTCACGGTTAAAATTTGTAGCCAGCAAAGAGGCATAGAAAGATGCATTCCTGATTTGGACAATATAAAGAGTTAACGCTTTTAATCGTCTTAATTCGGGTGTGGGATAATTATCAGAGCTTTTTTACGTGCTATGCAGTTTTATTTGTGCAACGCATTGAAAGATGTGGAATGACAAGCTTGTGTGAACTTAAATATAGCACAACAATGCAATTCTAACCTTGGACTGATAGATTTATCACATAGTCATCCCACAAGTCAATGTAATACCTGTGAAAATTAAGTGTATGGGTATTTGCATAAAGCTGGCTACCAAATTGTGAAATACATTGGGAGTGATAACGACTAACGACGGTGATTACTGAATGGCTGTGCACGCATGCGCACACATCTGTCTCACGCCTGTGATTGAAAATACGATACGTAAAGACAGATGACAATACGATGGTTAGTAGAGAACCCCTAGTATTCCAGAATGATGGTAAAATTTGGCAAAAAATTGAAGGTAGTTTGCAATTAGAGTCAGTTTTATCAAATGAAGTAGTGGAACTGCTGCTACGCATTGACCTCAGCGAAGTCAAAGTATAAACGGTCGTCTAAAATATGAAAAATGTGACGCTGTGAACTACACCACTAGCTCTTAAAGTAATTTAGCGTTACAAGCTAAATGGTGTACAAAATGGATTTGTAGAGGCTAAGCTTGATGTTTACTCATACATCTCTTATTTTGATGCATAAAGCATGCCTTATTCAAGAATGCAGTGCAGAAGGAAGTTGCTGTGAGGCGGTAACAATTTAGTGAAATTAAGTGGGTGAATTCAAAAGAGAAAAAAAGAAAGAGGGTGAGCATGGAAATGTGGGCATCATTAATCCATTTTGTGGCCATGGCTGAGTTTAATGGTTGCGGCTCCTAAGGCCATGCCTGCACACAGAGCAGCAATGATATGATTCTACGGGCGAATTCCGAGGTGATTGTAGTAGCAGAAGATGGAAAATACATCGAGAATTGCTACGAGGCATGTGAGCACTTTTGTGCACCACAGAAATCTGCGTAACAAGTCGGAGTTAGGGTCGATGAATAGGGCAAAGCTTTGGTCGATTACGGCAGTGAGGGCAACCACAGTAGTTGTTGCAAGCACACTCATTATAACTGGTAATGCGGGTGACGATTCGAGGAAGGGCTGTGAGTAGATATATCCGCATATCCATCCATTGTTGAAGAAGGCGACGAGGTTGAGGAGTGCAATACCGTAAAGCACAACTGCTTCTCCTACGCAATCACTTTGCCTTCCGCTCAAAGTGATTTGGCCAAAAGCAAATTGCTGTCAAAGCTGCCACTCACAACCGCGAACTGTCAAGAGCATGCATGTGCAAGCACGGCACCTGCCGGATTCCAAGGCTAAAGCCGTAATAAAGCCACAAAATAAGGAAATAAAAGAGCTAATAAATAAAGCACAATGCCTAGGAATTTCAACAAAGGATATCTTGAATGTGGATGCGCATGGCGTGTGAAGATGCACCTGGTAACTGACATCTACTTGGAGACATAGAATTGTCAAATCCTCATATATTTCTATCAAATATGCCTTGGCTTCGGCCTGAGCCCTAAAGCTATTGTTAAAAATCAGTCCATTTCAGTTCTATGTGTCTGTTAATTGACGAATTTGCCCAACATGAGGAATTAAGAGAGCTGAAACTACAAGCCCTACTAAAGAGCTCGGTAAATGAGTGCCAAAAAGACGATGTGAGTTGCATATTGTGGAAATGGGCAGACCATTACTCACTTTGGCAACCAAACTGCTTCAAGTTATTGGGATTGCGGTAAAAAATATGCTATCCATATAAAGTTAAATTGCCATTTGCGGGACGATGTCTTCAAGTTATACTATCACGTAAAAATCCTGCCACCTGAGCATATAGCAGAAGTAAATAAAGTTTTATTAACATCCCACCAAATTTAAATGCTCGATGACACTTCATCAACACATTATTTACAAAAAAATGCTGCTTGTGTTGAAAACGACCACTCATTATACTTCCTTTAGTCCAAAATTACAATTCTAAATTGGATGTAAAAAAAGATGCAGGTTGTAATTTTGAGTTAGTATTTATCATTTGCAAGCCGATTTGTGTTCAACGCTTTAGAATTTTAATGCTCGTGGTTCGTTCGGATTTCATGACACGCGATTTGACTAGCCTTGAACGCCCGTAAGGTGCGAGGTCGCTCTCTCTCCCATAAGTGTACTTAATTCTGAGCTTAATCCACAGAATTGACTTAATTAAATGATTTTATAGTTAAAAATAAGTTTTAATATTCACTTTGACCATTAAAGGCATTTATATTTTACAAACGGTTTGGCTTAAAAACCCAAGGAAAACCACCGTTGCATGTGCAGAAATGACAACTTCACGCTTTCAGTCATTACGTAATTGGTCGTACTGTTAAGCTTTACATCACTTGACAAAGTACCTGTTCGAGGTGCTGTTGTGAGGCATTATCGACTCATTTTATTGTTCCGTACTCGTCGAAACAACCTACCAACCATCAGTGGTTTCAGTAGGGAGTTGGTCGATTGGATGGTTTCTAAATATCACAGTTCCTATCATTTTTTTGATTACGAGATAAACGCTGTTAACTGACACACAGAACTGTCGTAGGTGAATTAAAGCAAGTTTCCCTTCACGACACTTCATTCACTTTGGAATTTATGGCCTTCAGCATTGCAACCTGCAGTAAGGTAGAGTAAAATTAAATAAAGACTCTCAGCACAATTAAAGAGAGAAGGCGACAAGCTTTTATAAGGTTAACTCCAACTGAGGAGTCTATAAAAATTGAGCCCATTCAATGTATAATCATGCATTTTGGCACTGAGTAGCATTTGGAGGCAATGATTTGAACAAAGCTAGTCTTGAATTCTGGTGCATAAGTCGCAAGATGTGATTTATAGTGCTACATTAATTGGATATCCCAAATAATTCGATAGAATCTGTTCTTTGTATTTGACGTTGATTAGCAGTGGGAAGTTGGTCATTTTTCCATGATGATGTCTACTGATGACGCATACTTTGGCAGGGTAGTCTGGGCAACCACTGATTAAGATCAAAAGTACTCGACCCACATAAGCTCCACCCGCCAACTCACATTTCATTCACTAACACGTTTTGGCAGCTAAAGTCGTCGGTTAAAACGAATAAAAGTTACAATCTCCAGTTTACTCTGGTTAAGAAAAGACAAAACTAAGGTTGATTTGCATAAACACCAGTTTTTAACAATTTTAGTTGTTTCCCGACTTTTCTTCATGAATACTGCCTTACGCATGGCCCTGATTTAACCACTCAAAGTTCAAAGGATAGCAAAAGAAAATAAAGGCCTAATTTTTAGTGATTTGCGCATTTCAGGAAAAGAATTAGGTGGATTTGAATTGTATTTTTTGCAGGCCATTAAGTAACACATCGCGTCCACAGCCATAATGTAATACTTTGTTTGTTCGAACTGCCGGTTTCGGACTTGGGTGGCCTTCTTGTACTAGACGGTTGGACGGCCTTTGGGCCATGCCAACAAGCCCCAAGCCCTCTGTTTCCAGAATATATATTCTGCCCCAATACTGTGCCTTCTTTTACTTTAAAGGGAGTCTCGGGACGCTGCACATAATAAGGCGTTTGTAAGTTCACGCTGGATTTGCATGCAAATGTAAGGAATCACATTGAATTCGCCACGCCAATAAGCTGCCTTCCGACCTATTAGCTTCTTCAACTTAGGTTCGCTAATTTCGTTTCGCTAACGCCCAGATTCCACTAACGAGGGTAGAAGACCATTTATGGGGGCGCAGAACTCACATTCATTCTGACAAACACATGGAGCGTGGGAGACATTGCAATCAAAGGGTTTGTACGCATGACTAAAGGCAAAAGTTTCGTAAATATAGGTCCACGAGTGCCTTTACTGGCAAACTAGAAGGATAGGAACCTACAGAAGAAGTTTTACAAAAATGCATACCATGAGCTGTGTGTTAGAGGTGTGGCAGAGACAACCTGTGACTGCGTTCTTTGTACGTAAATCGTGAAGACGTGTTCGAGTAAATGTTGGGTTTCCTATTCATATATTCAGTAGGAAATAGTAGAGATAGGTTGGTCATCCATGCAGAACTGATGGATGACAGGTTAATCAGAATCTCCACCACTTTTAAAGTCAGTTTTATTTTAATTCGTTCAAGGTTTGCTAGGGCTGATGGGCTGTGACAATTTTCGGCATCTAACCAACACTGCGTTGGAATTCGTTCACCAAATACAAGCACTGAAAATAAGCCTTGTGGAAAAATTTTGGGTCGGTAAGACATAATTCTGGTAAAAAAAAGTGGATGTTTGTTACAATGAAGTACGCCCTAAGGTCGAGCAATAGTCACAAGAGACATTGATTGTAAATTTACCTGTTTCAAGTAACGCATTGCGTTTCGCCTGTGATGTTATCGGCCCTCTTTCTCCATACTTTTTCGTGCCCTGTAAATGAACCACAGTGCCTTAATATTGCATAGAAAAAGGCACAAAGTGAAGGCAGCTATCCCCAGGATCGGCGAGAAACGGCTACATTAGACTTCAGTAGGAGTATTTTTATTGGAAAACTTTTCAACACAGCCCATCACACAAATCATCTTAATTTATTCTAAAATGAGATTGGGAACATTGTAAGAAAAGCAGTTTATTTATGACTTAGTAATCCGCTATCAAGTTGTGAAAAGTTGGAAACGAAAGCCATTATCAATGCAAAATAACAAAAACTCATTATGCTGGTTGCGTTTACCTTTCAGTTCATACATCATGCAAATGCATGTTGACTGATGAGCGTAGTTTATTCAATCTAATTAGTTTTAATTTCGTCCGCAATTATGTCTCGCCAGCCTGATGCACTCCCACACGACTTATTTTTGATGCCTCCTTTTGATGTGCGAGCTCAAAAGCGGTAACGATTCGATAAGTTCTGCTTAAACTAATCAAACGAAAATGGAGCGAAGTAATAAAAGCTGACTTCTGAAGTGGTTGCAATCGTAGTGGATGGATCAGTCACGACCTGGTATTTTATGTCAAATATATAAATAGAGAAGATCCAAATCCTTAAGCGACCGGCAGGCCTGCATAAACCCTTCTGCCGGCTTTTGCACGCTCGTTCTGCCAGTGAAGACACTGTTGGAATCACATTCGAAATAAAACCTTACTTCAGTCTTATGTGTAAAAACACTTCAAGCACAACGAGTTGCATCCTCTAGATGTCAATTTGAATGGACAGTTCCTAGGAAAAAGGGCGCATCTATTGTTGCCCCATGATTGGTCTCCTGCTCCCACGAATAGAATATGGGCCCATACAAAGCAAGTTAAAAAGTGGGCCGGTGGCAGATTCATCACGCACCAATGACAGTCGAAATCGAAGTCTATCAATTGGATTCTGCGTGTCTGCACACACCCTTCGTTTCAACTGCAGGATGAGGGCTGTACTCAGTAATTCTCATCAATACCTAAAGTTCTATGCTAGGGTAAGTAAAGAAATTTCAAAAATAACCCTATAATAAACTCAGCAATAAAACATTCTAATTCGTAATTTAAAATTGAACGTCATAAGGAAGGGGTGCGAAATAACTAACTGGGAAAAATTGCTATCAAAGTCTGGGGCGAACAGGGGTGTGTTTGGCTTCTCCAAAGCTAGTTGCCAGTGTAAGGAGGTGACAACGACATCTCATTCAACACACAGATATCCGCAACGTACAAACGGCAAGAGCCCTTACCGAGCAAAAATTATAAGCGAGAGTGAGGCAAACTAATGACGTTGAATTTTGAATGTCTATGCAAGCCTACGCACGCTGCTGCAGAAATGCACGAATTTAATTACGTGGTGTCAAGACTCACGAAAACGATTAACCTTGGTTTGTCGTAGAGCATCGGAAATAGGTGGTGTCTGGAAACCTAGACACTAGAAAGAAGTACATTACAAAGCGAGAATTAAAACAACAATGATTGCGTCGAGCTGAAACATTGTGTGGCTGAATTCCGTCTATAAAGGGGCGTATTAGGGCCCATAATAAAAAACACATCTGACTTTAACCTTTTCGAACACCAAGGTTTCAAACATGTCTAAGCATAAACACATATTTGGCACATGAGAAATGCATCGCTGTAAATCACGATCTCAATCCTGTGAGTAATCGTACGCCACCGACAAAAGAATAAGTATGATGGAGTTCTTGAGACTACCACACACACCGAGATTCAAATGCAGAGAGGAGTTGGTAAAACATAAAAATGCTTTTTTAAAACAAATGAGAAAGTGTACATGAGGAGGTAAGGACGGAAGGAAACAAGGAAATGCAGACACTATTGAGAAGCATTGTAGCCATAGCTGAATTTGATGATGGCAATCGCCACGGCCGTTCCCGCACACATACCACCAATTATGTGGTTCCACAGTCGGATCTCCAATTGACTGTAGTAGTAGAAGATGGCGAACACATCCGTAATCGCCACGAGGCATGCCAACACCTTGACGCTGACATGCAACCTGTGTGACGAACTGGAATCGGGGTGGATGCCGCAGCGGCGGTCTGCAAGACAGCGGCGATGAGGGAGAGCAGAAGGGCCACTGAGAGGCAACCCACCACCACCAGCATGACGTACGACTCGAGGCAGAGCTGTGAGCAGAGCCTCCCACATATCCATCCATCATTGACGAAGGCGACGATGTTGAGTAATGCGACACCGTAGAGTACAATCGCCTCTCCTATGTACACACTCATGTCGGTTGGACCTGCACTGATCACCTGCACTGATGTTGTGAGTGAGGTGGCCCACATCTGCCACATTTATATGCGCGACGGCATTTGAGTGGGTGTTGAGTGAGCATTGTCAAATTTTAGAGGCGACTGCAACCACGCACTGATGTAGATCTAGTAGTCAATGAGGGTGTGTTTTAAGTTGAACCCACATGATCGGTATCGAGAATGGGGCTCATCATCCGTTGCGTTACCTGAGACGGGTCGTTCTCATTCCAGCCATTTTAATGCGGTGTTCCGTACTTTCCTTGTGCTTACACGGCCTATCGTTCGTCTGAATGGTCCTTGCTCCATACTTAAAGTTACATGTAGCCCCAGATTTTCTGTTATTTTACAAACCGAAACACAGCCAACGAGGTAGCGAAGCATTAACTCTGTGGCATAGATCGACGTATAGCTTCAGCCTTTCCTAGCGCCAGTGTGACTAAACTCTCACCAAACCCTCTGCTTGCCTTCCCATGCTACATCACACTGCACACAAGCCGTGTCGTACAAATTCTAAGATGTATCCCCTTACTTACTCACTTTTCTTGTTGACCATGGTCATAACTGTCACACGGTTTTACTATTTTATTACACGAGGTGCCGTACTTCAATTGTGCATGGCCATTCAGTCCACGATGAAGCACCGTAATGATCAACAGCGTCACCAGCAACCACACGACTGTCGATGAAACACCAATACCACAAAAAGCCACACCCCTTTCGACCGAATCTTTCATCTATGCGTTCTCCACCTCTTTCGTCATCCGCTTTAATTGCTACCGCATGCTGTTTTCCCCAATTAACTGCCACTATTTCCTGTCATCTTTGTGGACGGTTTTCTGCAATGACTCACAAAATGAGCAGATAATGATGGCAATGAAAGACACATAGATCCAACTCCACTAAGCAGGCATGAACTATTTTAAAAAACAAGCAATTGTAAGGACCTTTGACTCTTCTTCACACAACCTACAACCGAATTTCAATGTATTCACTCATCCATCCGCGATAATTACTTGTCATTTGTACAAATGACTGTGCACCCACGCTTTCTTCAACGAAAGTAAGCCCCGACTTGCAAAGGAAATTTACACTTACACTTGTAGTTACTTTATCAGTACCTGGTTTACTAATAATATGCATTTTCTTATACGTATCGATGAACGCTCACTTGTTAGCCGAATAAGGCGCAAAGACCCGACAAAAGGTTGCTTTCAGCTGTGTCAGTTCCTCATGGAAAAGTTAACCGCATTTTTTAGCCAAGGTTCACCTCACTTGCTCTATACACAGGACTTGACACAATCAGTTAGCGCAAACTGACCAAAATTGCGTACAATGAGCATTTGACACTCCTAAGAAATGGGCGAAGAACATGCATGACATGAGAAAGTAAGCTCGTACTTGTGGTTAATTACGCCATTGTCAAGCGCATATTGAGCTGATCCAGAGCATCCTCGTACTGCTGCTCTTTGAATTTCGTAGCGAGTAGATGTAGGGTCTGAGGTTTTGTTCATAATGTGCGCTGTGGTTATGGCATCCTTGTCAATATGCTCATCACTAGCATTGGCCTGCCTACTGGCCTCTATACCCCTATCGTCAACGTCAGTAGTGGATAAATGCTGTCTTCCCACTCACCCTTTGTTAGTGAGCTGCGTCGTATTATCTGGACTCGAAGGAAGAGTCCAAAGCCTGCTATTTCGATTTTTGCAATCGCTGCTCATGGTAATTGAATTGCAAGGGAGAAGGAGAGAATAAATACTGGTCACGATGCGCCAACCACAAACTCCATCTCATGTTCTGTACCCACACTGAGGCAGACCTACCTAGGAGCATATTTTTATGAACGTTCGTAACCACTTCGGTTATTAATGGTTCCCTTTGTTTTGCAATTGCAGCACACATAACATCATGATTTGTCGTGACTAAGAGAGTGCGAGAAAGCGCCATCACGATCGGCAACGACATTGCCGGAAGCGCCACTCAATTCTACATGATTGCAGCATTCTCATGCCTTCCTCTTCTTAAGGCACAATATTTCATCCCTGCACTTCCACCTCCGAATATGTTCATGTTCTTCGTGTTTCCTAGTTCTAGCTTAATTATTTACCACACGCTCTGCAGTGCCACTGTTGCCTTGCAGCTAATTTAGTAGCTTGTGAACTGACCTACGAATCGGGCAGTGCTACCTGTTATTAGAAGCCACTGGCCCCGACTTCTAACTGTCGACTTCGGTACGGAAGCACGATGTTAGTGGGTAGGTAACAGCTACATCCAACTGGACTCCTTGAATAAAGTAAAGTGTGTGGAGAGTTTGTCACCCTCCTTCTTACAGCACATCCACCAATCTTCGTATGTGGAGGTTACATGTCACATATCTCGGGGTAATAACCGTGCATGCATAATAAAGAGCAGAATCTCGAATGTCCCAGATCCAAACTGTTGTAATCACCTAATCCCCTGTTACTCTCAACGGCATGACTGGTTAATGTTGGACGCTTGCTCACCCAATTTTGCCCCATTAAATTGTGATTCAAGTTTTGTCCACCCTACTACTTTCGATTGGTCGTGTGTAATTTGTTCCATCTGCTTTAATGCCTTCGAAAGATGGAGCTGCTTAATAAAGTGCAAAAGCAGGCAATAAATGGAGGAAATTCATGGAGCAAAGCAATGTCAATGAGAAGGGAGTTGAGGAGCATTCAATGCTTGGGAGTGGATGGACGAAGTTAATTGCAACCACTAACCAACCCACATTCCATCCAAGCAGATGTTACCCATAAGATCTACGGTCGTATTTTAGTAGGCAATCAATAATGCTAACAGGGATAGCACATGGGGAGTATTTGTCAGTAGGCTAATTTGTATTATTTTGATATCTAATCAAATAGCAGGTGTGGATTCCACTTTAACCAGTGTGTGGTTGGGTACCAAATAAACGAAGGTATGAGAACTACCAAAAACTGCTCCATGAACTGGATTTATTAAAGCATCCAGATCGTATGCGTGTCTACGCTAATAGCCGCAACAGTAGCCATTTTATTAATCGTAGACTATTAGCTGCCGGATGCATTAAGTAGGGGCTTTCCGTCTCCCGTCATTGTGGACTCAAAAAATCGCCCCCTAAATCATCACGCATATTATTTCCAAGAAACCAGTAAACACCCGAGATGATTTAAAGGAAGCAATAATATACTCCAAACCAGTGAAGCAACGCACATAAGGAGCAAATAAAGGGGCAAGTGTACATGAAAGGCGGTTAAGTTACCACTCATAATCCGACTGGGGATGTGGAGCTATAAGTCATGTCGATGTGCCGTGGAAATAGGAAAATGAGGGGGCGAAACATAAGAGCGGATGCTAAGAGCCCTAAGCAAACGATTCATCTCGCTGCATTTGCATTGGCATAAATCAAATAAACTGTGAAGCAAAGCTTTTAGGAAAATGACTGGGTTGATAACAAGCCATCGCCAGCACCGCAAGAGTAGATAGGCTTGTTTCACATTACCCATCATCTGAGTCTACTTACAACACATTCCCACCTACGACTCGAGCTACATCACAGCGTGGGTGTAGCAATGTCTCAATTCTCAGTACGTCGTGACTTACAAAACATTACCAATTAAAAGTACTTGAGTTTCATCTTCTGCGTCTTGTACCACTCAAGTGCTTTTAGAAAGTGAAGGCCCAATCCTTAACACCCATCTCGTTAATCTCTACCATATTGACGAAAGGCATTACACCAACATGTACGTGCAATCACATCCACAATTTGACAATGCTCACTCAACACCCACTCAAATGCCGTCGCGCATATAAATGTGGCAGATGTGGGCCACCTCACTCACAACATCAGTGCAGGTGATCAGTGCAGGTCCAACCGACATGAGTGTGTACATAGGAGAGGCGATTGTACTCTACGGTGTCGCATTACTCAACATCGTCGCCTTCGTCAATGATGGATGGATATGTGGGAGGCTCTGCTCACAGCTCTGCCTCGAGTCGTACGTCATGCTGGTGGTGGTGGGTTGCCTCTCAGTGGCCCTTCTGCTCTCCCTCATCGCCGCTGTCTTGCAGACCGCCGCTGCGGCATCCACCCCGATTCCAGTTCGTCACACAGGTTGCATGTCAGCGTCGAGGTGTTGGCATGCCTCGTGGCGATTACGGATGTGTTCGCCATCTTCTACTACTACAGTCAATTGGAGATCCGACTGTGGAACCACATAATTGGTGGTATGTGTGCGGGAACGGCCGTGGCGATTGCCATCACCAAACTCACCCGTGGCTACACCGCGAGCTAATAATACCCGCTTCGTCATGTACCCTAAATCCCCTTCCCTTCTTTTTCATTCTCATTGCTCGGCTTCTTTTAATTAATTTTTTTTTTAAAAATTAACTACAGTGTTCTAATAAATGATATTTTTAGTGTTTATTCGCAGAGCTCTATTTTGATGTAAAATATGATTGAACTCTTATTTAATTAATTTTGAATCTTTAAATTTTTTCATCAAAGCATTTCAGCTAAGCACTACTTTAGCTGGAATCAATTCTTGTCACCTCATTGCTTAAGGATATGTTATGACCTTGGTAACCGGAAAACCATTGTTGCACACTTTTCGACACAATAAATTTTCATTGAAATAATCGGTTGGTTAATATTGGTCACTTCGAAGCATATTTTGGTAGTTGCTATTTTTATCTACTTATTTGCACTTTGGAACAGTTTAGGGATAAAGCCACTTTCACATATTTACTCGCAGACAAGGGACACTTCCTAAATCTGCTCAGACAGCTTTTGTGCATAGCTACTTTCTTGGAAGTTGCCTGGTTTACATGCATGAATTGCCTCCTCTGACAAAAGTTTTCTTCTTTGACACGCATTTCATTATATGTCAAGGCCGTCTCGTTTCTCACGGTGGATTTAGATGTCAGCATTTGTTTCCTGTTTTTTCTAATTTCATGTAGCCTTAGCTATGTAATTTGTGAAATGACATACTTAGATGCCATTTATTATAGTGTAACAGATAAGGTTTAACAAAACATTGGATAAAGCGAAATTGGTACAAGCAAAATGTGCAACGTATCAGTGCACTATTGAATTTGTGGGTGTGTAGGTGTGGTTAAGGCGTAGTGTCGGGGCATTGAAAATTTAGCCATAAATTAGGTGAGTTTTCACACGCTATGCAATGTGACGTATGAATACCGTATTTGAGTGTGTGCAACCAGATTTGTTTTGCGAATAAAAGTTTTAATCTTTGCAAACACTAATTAATTTTCTAAGTATCGACTTTAAAGCTGGTATTTTTCTACTCACGTGCATTTTATTTGTATTTTGAAGTCAGTAGTCAGAAGTCAAACTTTGGAGACCTCTATTATCACCAAGCTGTGTCCATTTTGTGGGTTAGACCATACATTGCTTCCTAAGATGAGAGACAACAGTGACAGTGTACAGCAGGACAAATTTTGTGGTAAAAAACAAAGTTGGCAATTGACGAATACAGATGATTGCAAAATGAGTGAATACAGTGCTAAAATTGGGAGGTTTTGACAAGCAATGAAGGCATCTGCGTAACGTAGACGCTACATACATTGCAGAGCTTTAAAGCACAACATTTGATCTTAGATAATAGGGGCGCTACGTCTCATTTAATTGCACGGCAAATTGTTTCCTACGTGGCAGCATAAACTACAATTATTAACGAAAGTGTGGTATTAGGAATATCTACTTCAGGCTGAGTACGAGACACGGGATGCGGGATATGGCTACTGAGTTATGCTGAGTTCTAAGCCTCACTTTATTATTGCCTTCCTTGGGCTGTATACCCAGACCATAAAATTTATCCCAACAGACGTCGGGGTCTTCTGACAACTCTATGCTAACAAAACATAAGTAGGAAGATAGCATTTATTTACCACGTACGTTGGAAGTGAGGTAGATGCCGATGAGACGACTAATGGTGATGTTGAGTAATTTAGTAACAGCATCTTAGCATCAGCAATTTGATTGGACATTGGTTTGTGGTATAGATTTCTTAGTTACAAAATCCTAAGAATAGTAGCATGAGGATATGCAACTGACAATGTCACTTTGAACCACTAGTAGAAGATTACCTTCTCATGTATCGATGCAACTTATCCACCTCATGCCAGCATCGCAAGCATGTAATATGTGCTCTTGGTAATTTCCTGCTGAATGCGCCGGCTCCTGTGTTTTAAGCAGGTAATTTTGGCTTTGGCGTTAATTTTTGTTTGTTGCCCTGTGAGAGGCTGACACCTAGCCTATGATTGTAGCTGAACCTATTGGGTTTTTCAGGTCTTGTACACTCCTAGCCATCTCAATAAAAGGCGGAAAAATTGCTCATCTCGTCTTCACTTCGTAATGGTCAAGTGTAGGCTACCAAATATTTTGCATTGATAAATTCAGATAGTGCGTTTTTAAGAAAGCGGGTATTGCACAATACCTTTGCACAAAAGGTTAAAAATTCACCAACGATTGGTGGGCGAATCGGTAGAGAAGCGAGATATTGGCACAGATTCCATTTCCTATGCGCTCATTCCTATGAAATATTTTATTACATGCAGGCATGATCATGAATCGAATTATGCCCGACATCCTTTGATGTGATTTTGCATTACACATTAGCACGTCAAATTGTGCCGTGCTTCTTTGGTGGCATTTCTCTAACAATTGCTTCTTAAAGGCAAAAGGCAGTGAAATGACAAGAGTCAATGTAAGTTCCTAGGGTTTCTAAGGCGATTCTGCGATTAATCAGGTCGTGATTGGGCTGAATGTTGGTAACATTGACTCCTCGTCCAGCTGCAAGTACGGAGTGGAGTTAAATAGGTCGGTTCGTCTTGTGTTTTGAAGATAAGACCTAGTCAAGACGTAGAAGATACTTTCTTTTCGTTATTACAAAATTGCTTTTGCTAATTTGGAAGGGAATTTTATTTCACATTTTAACCAGAATTTCTAAGCCCTTTAAGAGGTGCCGACGAAAAGTGTAGGGTGTAAAAGAACGTTTGGCATTTGGAGAACGTCTCCTTAAACAATTTGTTAACCAAACCCGCAACTCTATAATTTTTTTGACCTTAAACAAGCTTGAAAGTCGCCTCTAGACTCAACTACATCATTGGGCAATGATCGTGTCCCTAGACCTGTGTGCTTAAGAAACCGGGAATTCCCGAAAGCTAGCTGTTTGAAACATTAAAGAAATCATACAGCTCCTGAAATCGTAGCAAGCTCCACAACTAATGATTATACCAGCAGTGGATTACTGCTTCTATCTGCAAACCCTTTCATGTGAAACATTCGGCTGTTCCTAGAGGGAGATCCCCGCTGATAGAGTGGATCTCACGCTAGCTGCCTTACTCAAGACTTTAACTAAAACATCTAATCGGCAAGTCAGATGTTCCTCAGTAACGAAACCTTATTTCCATTTCGGTCGTCTGTGATTTTTAAGTTACCCAATGTTTTATATTAATTGCTCATAGATACTCATTTCCACTTGATAACCCAAACCATATTCTATGAAGAACTGAGTGATGTCTCTAATGATAATCAATAACTCAAGGCGTTTCTGTGACCTATCAAGGGAATAAAACAACACAATTATGAACAGTCGTTAAATACTTTGCTGTAAGGAGGTTACAAAGAGGGACATGTTTATATCCTTGATAATTTTACCTTAAATAATGCCTCAATGTTTATTTAGAGGGTTGAGCTAAATGGAATGGGGGTAATTTTATTCTATTTTGATAACCTGGTGCATTCGCATTGACCTTAGAGGTTTTGTCAAATTAGAGGACAGACCCATTCAGATGTTAAGTATCTAATTGTTCCATTTAAATGTAATGCAATTACCACTACTTTCTGGTATTCTGAACCATTCGAAGGCTGGTGAGTCAGGAGTTGTTTCTCAGTGATGCGGCCCGGCCAGCATCTACCCCAGTGATGGTTCATCTAGCCCGATGGATCCGTGGTTTGCCAAGTCGACGCCACAGTTTTCTCTATTATTTGGATTTGTGGAGTTTGATGCGGTATAGATTTGTAGATGCGGAGAAGTATAATTTAAAGCAACAGTGATGAAACTTCAGTGAGTGAGTAGTGGGCTGTGATTGAAGCTTTTCTCACCGTGTTGGCGACTGCTATGCAGCTTGATGGACGACACTTAAAGCAGTTATTTGGTGACCGCTAGTGCTTTTGAAGCACGGTCCCTACAAACAACGATCCCTTTCTTTCTAACCTGCATAAGTGAGCAATAGTGCGCGGCATGCATTCACACCTTTATGCGAGCGTAAATCATAACGATGTGCCCAATTTTGCCAATTGTCTTATGAGCGACTGACTGCATGCTCAAACACTGTTCCTTTGTTTCTGCGCAATACTTATTTATTAATTTAATTCATACTTAAATGTTTTACACCAACTAGCTATGTAAACTCTTGTGTTGTTTTAAAATGAATGCCCAACTTCCAACCTCATTGAAAATTTAAACTTCCCGCTCTACTGGTCTTAATACTTGTTAACCATTTATTGAAACGTAGTTCTGCCATGCAGCCATTTTGTCCTCTCAAATGTCTGTTATTAGGAGCCAATGGAAGATTTTGTTTTTATTATCATTTTATTATTTTTAGCACTCATTGTTATTCGTCACTTTTATTATTTTTTGTAAGGAGATTTATTTTTGTCCTCATAGAACCCACAGCCCTTTCCACATGCTTCTTTCAGCCACTTGAAAAGTAACGATTTTGTCCTTGAGTTTGTCAACTCTACGTAATCTTTAGAAGGTAAACAATATAAATAGCGCATCGTGTAATGCAAATCGCCTATTCTGGCTAATTACTTGGTCTCTTAATGAAGCCTACAATGTGACCCAATTATCCGTTTAGAACGACAACCGAAAATTCGGCGAACGCTTTTGTTAATTTAGACCTAAAAGTTCGTTCAGCTCTTAGTATAAACTCGGCTAATTATTTTCGCGACACAATTTGGTGCGCATTATGTATACGTATGGATTAAAGCTTATTTAGAGTAATTTCTTTGAATTGAATGGTAAGCATTCAAGGACTTTTAATGCATAAGGCCTGCTGCTGCAGAGATTAACTGCATTTAGGGCAGGGCAATAGGCTACTGTAGTTATAAACAACTAATGGAACACGAACAGCGAATCGCAATTTGGCCTCAATTTAGCTGCGCTGCATTTTGTAGAGCACGTAGTTATCATGTTGGGCAAACGTCTGCAATGAATGGTGTACTAAGTTTAACAGCCCTTTTTGAAATGACAGGCTAATGCTACATGCATCACTAAGTGGACACTACACTAAAGTGCCACTTATTTCATCACATTTGTGCTTCCTTTCCCCTTGTGTGAACAAGGTTTTTTTCTATTTTTGTGCTAACATTCTATTAACCAAGCAATCACTGGTTTTTTCTCAATCAAAAGCATTATTGATTCCTGCAATTTAAAATACATGTTGGTAGTGCAGTTTAGTGCACAAGAGAATAAGAATTCCAGATTTGATGTTTGTATTTGATTGATAGATCAAGGAACCTCATGATATGCATTGAAACGCTAAATTCTTTTAATGCTCTTTGGAGGTCGTGATTAAGCGGCCTGTGTTTAACCATCAAAACTATTACATCTACAGTGACGAAACCTCCAGATCTGCTGATTGAAACAATTGTTGATTTAGTTATTAAGGACCGCTGGAACCCAACTAAAATTCAGCAGTATTTATAACTAACTCATTAATCTGACCGTAACAATTTTGCCAGCTGTTGATAATTAGTGTGCTCAACATTCGAAAAGATGCCATATTTGGAAAAAAACTTCATTTTTTGGTTTTATAATCTAAAACTGCCAGGTAGTACCTAATTTTATTGTGTTCACAGCTTTAATGAGGTGGTAAAATTATGTTGATTATTAACTTACCATGATGCTCTCACGCAAAAAACAATACAGCTTTCAAGTCACAGGCGAAATTTACGCTAAGACTAAGCGATGTATGCTAATGCTCTTTTGTAAGATCGCTATGATATGAGTAAAGAAATAGTACGCAACGCATTCGCTTGCTTTGGATCGGATACCTGTGTACCCTTGTGTACTAGGACATAATGTTCTGTATCTTAAGAGGAGAGCATTCTTGTTGTATCATAGAATTTAAGTAGCCAAAAGAAAAATAAATTAGTGTTTTTGCAAGGACTTATGTTAAACCCGAGCATTTGCTTCCACCTGAGATACATAATACGCGGAGTGAGGATGAGAAGGGCAGTGCTAATGAGCCAACTTGAGACACACTGTAGCGTTTTGGTGCTGGTGCAAAATGCTGAGCTCTGCATTTTCACACTGCTTTCGTCTCCATATTTAATACTGTAGAAAGATTCAAAAGGTATTTAGTAACCCATATTCACATCCTTGCCTTTCCGATCAAATTACTAATTTGGCTAGTTGTAGCATTATTTTGTAGCCAAAAACTCTCCGATCGCTCGCGATTTTTAGGATCAACTGATGGGTTTATTAATACTCTTCACAAAAAGGGCATGCTTTGCCTCAATTTTACCACCGTATACGAAGTAAGCGAGGAGGAAAATTCACAACAGCCAATGAGACAGCTGACATCCAGGTATATGTTGAGCGTTTCGAATCCTTTTGTCATTGAGGGATTTAAAACTACTGCTTAAACATCGCAGAAAATAAGTCTGCGTAATTTATCACTAAGTAAGTATTTAAGTCCCCATTACTCCCTATTCTATCTTAAATAGGTAAAACTTGCATTTGTGGGGCACTCCTTGACTTTGATCCCCCATTTTTTAGCACACCTTGTGAATAACTTAATTAAAGAAAACTACAAAACCAAATTCAGGATTCACTAATGAGTGTAATGCTAATCGTATTTTTATGCCTTTTTCGAAAAACCTACAGGATAAGTAGGTTACAATTTTATTATTAATTCCATAAGACCATACCTACGAAGAGTTATCAAAAGGGTTGTGAAATGTATGATTCGGTGGGAGCTTTATCGGGTCGCAATTTAAGGTTACCATAGTATTCACTCTGTAAAATGATAGATCAAACAATGCTAATGAGCGGGATCTACAAGTTTCAAATTGACGTTCTTATATGTAGGCTAAAAGAATGAGGGTAACCAAAAATTAGCCATAGGCGAGGACTTATAATATCCCATTATGTATCATGAAGTCAAACACGGGAAGAAGTACAATATGTTCAAATTTGTCAAAAAAATTTTGCCCAAAAAGCCACAAGACCTCAATGGTAGGTAAAATTTACATTACATAAGGATAGACAGCAAATGAAGAAGCAAAGCAGCGAGCATCAGAGCGACAATATGAAAATATTCCAGACGAGCACAGTGTGATGCGACTCGTAGACAGGACGGCTACCAATAAATTTTAACTGCAAGGCCTCAATACTCTCGTGGTCAGGATGTTTGTGATCATAGTAGAACGGATCTTGGCAATTTCATGATCCATGAAGTAAAAGTGCCCACGTGAGACTCTTACGGGTGGGATTACTTTCCTACGAGCATCGACATAAAAACGGTCCTTAACCGAAGCTGAGGGCCAG
>MIEF01006471.1:0-17766 GCA_001870725.1 Taenia solium
TTCCTCCCCATCCAAACATCCCCACTTCATTTTCGTCATATTTTTCGCCTCTATCTTTTATTTTTTGTCATTTGATCGTGTTGTAGCAACTATTCTTTTATATTTTTTTTCTTCTTTTTACTACTACTATCCTTCTCAACATTTCGTGGAAGATACTGTTCTTATTGGTTTTTTATTTTTTTCGTGATTCTTTATTTAACTTGACATATTTAATTCATTTTTTCTTCAATAACTTTTACGATGTTACTCTCATTTTCTTTGTTTTTCTTTTTACACTAATTTCTTACGCATCGTTCTTATTTTTGCTTTTCCTTCAACCAATATCTGATTTTCGGGGCCTTTAATCCGACAATGACTTTACCTTTCGTTTCGTAGTCTACATGTTTTATTATGTTTTTTTTTGCACTGGTTGGGATATCTATGCCAAGACTTCAACTCGTGACTTACCTTTTGTATTTAAGCTCTTCGGTGTCTCGGCGGTGGACGATTCGTCCCCCCCATCTTTGGTATCCACCTCCCACAATGCGCTGCTACTCTTGTCCACATCTGGTAAATGGATAAGAGATTTAATAGGGCAATGTGACTATAGTTTCTTCCATTTTCTTCTCTTCAGTTTATTATCTTTTGTTTCCGCCTTTGCTTTTCAAGTTTACATTGCTTTCTACCTGAATCTGTTTAAAATGGTTTTGTTGTCATTTTATTGTAACAATGAAGTTTTGACTTGTTTTGACGTCGGCTGCATTCTGTGATCATTTGTATTTTTCAGCTACTTTATCTTTAACGTTTATTTTAAGCAAATTATACTCCCAAAATAAAGAAATCTAGAAACCTTCCTGGAAAATGCATATTGTGTTACCTGTTTTTACTTATACATAGGGCTTGCAGATTTTAATTTTGTGTTATTAGCCTTTCCGTTGCCGTATCATTAAAAAGTGAAATAAAATTAAACTAAAAAGCTGTTATTAAATGCATATTTGTATGCTTAACTGAATAGGGATAGGACTGCAAGTACTACAATGTATTTCCATAGCGCCATCCCTGCGTTTTGAATCCCCGATGCAGCACAACACCTATTCAAGGTTCCGCAGTCATTTTGGTCAAGTTAGTGATATGAATGAACAAAGTTTCATTTTTATTCTGATAGGATCATTTTGCATGAGTTTTAAACCTAATTGTCTTTTGCAATAATATTACTATTTAATGCAACAATACGGCAAAATTTTTAGAATATAGGAAACTCCTCCAATTTTAAGTAATATTATCCCCATTAATTACGTATGCGTTATATTTTTACACGTGATTACTATAAAAAATAACATTACTTGCATCCCATAAGGTATGCCTGTAGCGTCCCGAGACTCCCTTTAAGGTAAAAGAAGGCATAGTATTGGGGCAGAATATATATTCTGGAAACAGAGGGCTTGGGGGCTGTTGGCACGGCGCAAAGGCCGTCCAACCGGCTAGTACAAGATGGCCACCCAAGTGACCGAAACCGGCAGTTCGAACAAACAAAGTACTACAATGCCATTTTATGCCCTTTTAACTATGTTTTTGGTTTATTTTACATTGATATTATTTATTAGGTTAACAAGCTTTTATCGGTAATAAATCCTTTTAGTTTTATGTTTTCAAGGGGTGTTTATTTACGAAACTTGTACAAGCAAGCAAACAAATTTGGACCGCAAGAGCTCCCGCTATTTTGGTCCTACCGACTGTTTATCTTTCGGCACTTTGATTTCTATTTTTGCTAGGATAGGCTCTAATGGTTTTCTACTAATGGATCCTATGGCTATTTTGCATATGGGGTTGTGGCTAGTGAAGACCGAAGTGATTGCTTCCTTAAGCATGCTGTCAAAGGACACTAGTTCCGTAGAATTTTACTTGCAAACGAGTTGCTGATTTAAGAAAATCCCAAGACATGGTTTTGAAAGAGGTCGCAAATCCACTGATCGCTCTTAGCGATCTTACTGGATCTGGAGTTTTGTTCTTCATGGGAACCATAAAGCGTCCGGAGACTTCCTTTGAAGTAAAAGGAGGCATAGTACTTGAACAGAATATATGCTCTGGAAGCAGAGGGCTTGGGAGACTGTTGGCACGGCTCGGAGGCCTGCCAACCGGCTAGTACAGTATGACCGACTAAATCACCGAAACAGGCAGTTCGAACAAACAAAGTATAACATAGCCCCTCTCTTCTTTCTAGCTTCGTCCCCGACGCTCCCCATGGTCAGCGTTCCGTGTCAGCCATCACAACGTAATCAGTGCTGCGAGATGCACCCACTAGCTAGCCGTGCCAGTCATCGAGATTCGAGCGCATGTGTTCCCGTAGTACCATCAGTTTTGCGTACCACTCGGTACAACAAAGGCGTATATTGTGATTCCAGGCTTTTTTGATGCCGTAGAAGCAACGCGAGGGCATTGTTGAACCCTAAGCAAGTGGGGCGATCGGATCTCATAGGAAAAGGATGCACGCGATCCAAGTGTGTAAAGCACAAAACGATGCCATAGAATGGCGTCCTGCACATTCTACATCTGTAGATACGCATTTGGGCGAAAGGAGGCCGGTCGCCCAATAACAGGAGAGAGAGCTTACGGATCCCTCTTGGCAGTTCTACTGGACATGGAATTCACAGCTGGTGTCGTTTCTGTTGTTAATAGCTGTCTTCCAGAACACAAGGGCGAGAGAGGTGTCGAAGATGAGCGTCGATCTCAGCCGTTCTGTTATGGCATGTAAGAGATTCTCCCATCCGTAGCACATGCACTTCTTTCACACCGCCAACATTTGCTAGCAGCGACATGGAGCAGGATAAAATCCATCAAAGTCGGATCCTCTTTGCGCTGCCACCAATGTAGCGTGATGGGCCATCACCCTTGTCCACTGATAGTCACAAGAACACTGCCCTCAAAGCAGAGTTATTTAGATAAGGAAAGGATTTTGCATAGTTTTGCGAAAGGTAAAATGCTTAGTTCCATATCAGCATTATGCATGGAGAAGTTTAGATAAGTTTTATCGCATCCGAGTTGTAACTGAGTGTCAGCGCTCCCCCTGGTCAACCGCCCACATAGGCCACTAAAACGCAGTAGATACTGTAAAACATCCACAAAAGGCCGCTTCGATCATCAGCTTGCCTTAATAATAAAAGACTGCCTGATTACAACAGCACAGGTCCCTCTCAGCAATTCTGCTGGACCTGATCTGCTTAGAGGAAGAGGAATTGTGCTAGTTATTGTGCAGGTTCCTCACCAATCATCAAAGCACTAGTCGGAAAGTGGAGTCATTCGGTAAAAGAGGGGAGTTTGAAACATTTTCACAAGAATTAGGTTTTGTGTTGGCCTCTAGCTGTCAGTTTTGTCTAGCCATTTTTATCGGGGTTTCATTTGAGGAGGTGGAGGAAGCATCGAATGCTCACTCTCTGCTTCAGCCCGGTGGACCAAATGTCCCCTAATACAAGACATCACAGATTCTCCTATCCTCAGCACACGCCCTTCTTACGCCAATATAAGGTGTTAACAATGCTACCAACATTGCAGCCAACATGTACTATCGACGCACAGATAGACCGAAGACCTCTCGACGTGGTTGGTAGTCGTGACCTTCAGTGCTGGGATAAACTAAAACGACAATTTCGACTAACAATCAAAGCATTACACAGAGCTCCACCTCCGATTGAAATGTAACATGTATACATACAGCAGCAAATATTGTTTTATCAGGATGAGTTTATTGTATTTGTTTTCCAAAGTGTTGACCTGCTTCTAGCCTCTGAATAAGCACTCACCAATCCTACTCCATCGGTGGACCTATTTGTGGTTGTCCCGGTTCCCCGAAGTTGTGTATTATGCTTGAGCGCATTATACTTGTGTGTGTTTATTTGTGGGTCAGAATTCAAACACCGCCTTTGGTGCCTAATTTAAGACTTCTTGTAGTGTTCGGCTCTTGGGAGATACAATTGACGCTCTGAAGAACGCTGGAGCACCAATTACAGCCTTTCATTACCCAATCAAGGCGAGATCATTGTTACCTCTTAAACCTCTATTATTGTAATCCTTTGTTTGTTCGAACTGCCGGTTTCGGTCACTTGGATGGCCATATTGTACTAGCCGGTTGGCCGGCCTTCGGGCCGTGCCAACAGCGCCCAAGCCCTCTGGTTCCAGAATATATATTCTGGCCTGGTACCATGCCTTCTTTTACCTCAAGGGAGGTCTCGGGACGCTACAATTATGCCATTTGATAGACTATCGAGGTAATGATAAGTGTGATTAGCACGTTGGCTACCAGCCCTCCTGCTAGGACGTCTTATACTACTGATCTGTTTCGGTGTTAGTTACCCACTAACTCCATTTCTTTTAAGTAGAAAAAAAATTTTGGATAGTACTGATCTACCGCTTTAAGGCAATCCCGACGCACAGTTTTTTTTACAGAGATGCTCATTTGAGTATGCTATAGCTTGTGTGGTTATTATAAAAAGTTTTTATTGCATTAGCAGGCCTTTAAGTACAATGTTTTGATGTATTATGACAACTTTGTTCCTTTGCTTGGCCCCTTAGCCAGTGGTAAAGCAGTGATATCCTGTCTGCAACACTCTCGGCACATTAACTATGACTAGTGCCGCCAGCATACAATGACGAAAGTAAAGGAGGCACCAAACCGACTTCATTTATTTGTTCAGTAAAAGGTCAATTAGTCCATTCTATCACGAGAGCATACAATTCATGCACATTCCTAATTCAATCCACCTCCCTCTCCCTTAACCCCAACCCGTTTTCATCTACCTATTTGCATCCACCTCAGCGGTCCACTACGGATGGTCATTGTCGTGAACTTGTTCTACTTACCGCTCACCTCCGTCCACCAAGTGTTCCTCCGCAGCACGGCAAGCATTGTGCGCCTTGGAGAACGCACGAAGCAACCAAAGGACTACACTGCTACGAATCAGCCTCATCCTTTGCTCACATACAGACGTGGCAGATTGTGATGGCAGTGTGCTCTAAAGAAGGTGTTAAGCCTCTCTGGTTGACAAGACAACAATGTTGCCCAATTCAGCAACGTCTACTCACCAACCAGTGCTGATATTAGATGACAAGAGATGAGACAGTCAATAAATTAAACAAAAAAAAGGAAGAATGCTTCAAGACCCACACACCACCTAAAATGTCATTTGAATATGTCATCTAAGGTATTTTGAGAGAAACCCTGAACCTCCTCACATACGCATGTGTGCTCGTGCAAATGAAAAGACCTGATGGGGGCACTTGGCTTGGATGGCGAAGGTGTCATTTTTCAAAGCTGTAGATTATTGCCTCCTCCCCACCTACATTGTCGCGTTTGTCCATTAGCGAATTCATTTTTCCATAACATCTGACAACAGGTACCAAAGGGAGCCCACAATGAAGTGAGCTCTTTAACCACTGTTTATGAGAATTGCCGTGCCATTGTGATTTTCTATGGCCTTGCCCGCCATGACCGAGTTTCGGCTGCCAAGATGAAAAATTTAGCAGTCATTTTAGAACAGCCACAGCACCAAATACCGTCTCATTTTAGTATTCTAAATGGGTAACTCGTGAATTAGAGGTGATCATGGCATTTAGCCGACTTGTAGGGTTGACATTCTTCGACAGAGCATGACATCGAACCGCGCATCTTACTATCCATGTCCATGGAGTGAGGCTTACCATTTCCACTTTTCCCTTGAATAGATCTTCATTTTAAGGTGATTGACATCCTTGACTAATGCTTTTCAAATGAATACAACCCAGATGCGGCTCATCTGACAAATATATAAGTTTAATGAACGAATTGCAGTGTTTACGGTTATTCATCCTCTCTGGAGCTGATTATCCACAAAACTTTCATGTGGCGACTAGAGTTTCGAATGTACGAAAATTTGCGAGACGTACTGCCGAAGTTGACTGAGAATGGTGCCTAAGTGTCTTGGCACATCTGCGATAGTTCATAAGCGAGGGTATCAAAAACCAGTGATGGATTTGTGTCAATCAGCACAAGGAAAGACCGCAGAGGAAGTTATTAAAGGCAGTGCCAGACGTCTTTTAGCAAGGTCAACGATTCATTAGATGCTTACCAATGGGTTAAATTGCCTAATTATGAACACTCTAAAATAGCTTAAAACTCATGGTTCCTTCCAGCTAATTTCTTGGCATTTGGTTAGAATAGTAAGGAAGGCACCAGATGTCATCTACTTTATTTATGCACCTCTTCCTTCTCCAATCTCATGAGGGCTAAAAACAAGCACATCAAGGAGCAGCATATTTTAAAAAATAATTGCATTAGGCCAAAAACTGTAATGAGTGAATCTGTTTGGCCTTCGTCAACGCTTTTTAATCTTATAAATGGAAGGAGAATCCTAATATCCTCCAATTTATATTGCTATCGCGACGCTTTTTAAGATCCGTCGGTTTTCCAGCAGACATTGGCACCTAGTCCACCAAAGATACCACCTGCACCCCTCATGTTTGCCGCAAATGCGTAGAATTCTATGTTAGACAAGGCAGTGGAGTTGAAATTGTTCCACCAAATGCCAGAACACGCGTAGATAGCGGAAAGATTAAAAGACGTCTCCAAAAATCAATTTTAAGAATGGGTGGTTTCTTCTTGTTTACTAGCAACTTATCAGTAGACGTTTATATTTAAAATAATTTATTGCAAAATGCGTGCCATATCGGTCGCGACAGATGGCGTCAAATCCTTCCAAAAAGCACTATTTTTCTCGTTTTGGCACATTTCTGCTTCCGTTTCGTATGCTGTCAATTGCTCTGCCTATTAAAGGTTGCTACTGAACGAGAGCCTGAGGCTCTAAGAACCTCCGGCAAATTTTATGATAAAAGAGATGTTTCCCAAAATCTTTTGTTATATGGAATCGTTTACTCCTCCTTTTTCATGGATTGAAATGTCTTGGCATTTTTAAGTAAATTTTGTAGATTTTGTGCTGTTGCTAGCAAAATGCCAGAAGTATCTGGGAAATCAAATGCTCATTGCGTATTCTGCCTATTCTAAATGGTGCAAGCACAATAATCGGGTAGAATTTCGTTAAGTTTGAACGAAAGAGTGTGAAATGGCCAAACATACTAGCGAGTGAAGTAGAAGCCGAGAAAAGGTGCAGATGATAGCGACACATAAGACCTATCAACTTAGCGGGTAGTTTACAAGTTTTGGAGGCACTCTGCAGTTGTCCCCCCAGCACAAGACAATTGAAGGAACAACTTCCGCATAATTCATTTAATTGTCAAATGTAGTAGAGATATTGTGATAAACTAGTGGCACTTTCTATCCGGCATCATGGCGACGGCAAGCGAATAAGCCGGGTGGTTAAAATGGCCAGATCTGGAAAGCTATTAGTCCAACAGTAATGAACAAGACTTTTGGAGATGAGTGTAAAGAGGAGCCACATTTTCCTCTTTGTTAGCAAAAACCACGACCTGCAAGCTATAAGATCCGGTGTTTGAAGCCACAATTCGAACAAAGAGGAAACTAGAACAATGCCTTACAAATGCCATAGTGTTTGGATTCTACCACAACTTCTGCTCTTGAAACACGTTGCTTCTTGTTACACATCTTTGTTCATGTCAGTTAAGTTTTACACCTGTCAGATCTCGGCCAACGCCATAAGAGGTCGGTAAAATATCCGCTGCCCAAAATTGCCTGAGTCTTCGGCTATGTGCTACCGCTCATGACGGTTAGTCCCCTCGTTTCGGTTACCTCTCTCACATTTCATTAGCCTCTCCTACTGGTTGACAAGTACTCGGAAAATACCTTTCAGAGGTTTTTACGAGGTAGGCACCACCAAGATCCTTTCCTTTACCACCAGTGGGGTGGGGAGGAATTGGGTTATGAGGATCGTTGAAGTTCGCTCATTGGGAGAGCACACATACTGGTTTGAAAGGAATGCTTTTGGAAAGATATCCATCCCCAAGACGTTATACTACCATCTTGATCCTCACGTTTAGAGCTTGTAGGATTAGTTGCAACAGCACTTTGATTGACACATTCATTGAGGTGTTTGCATTTCCATCCCTGTGATTTTGCCCATTATTACCCACTAGACTTTAAAATTAGCTCACTTCTTCGATGGGGAAGGGATACCGCATCTGCTGTGACATGACTACAAGATCGACGGCGATTTAACTGATGACTTTCAAGAGCCCAAATGTGTTGACATTTGGTGGTCGACAACCTTGCACACAGAACTGTGTTTTTGCGTCTACTGCCTAGTGGTGTTTTCAGCTAAGCTGTAAAGATTCTCTTAAACATTTGCCTGGATGCTCTTTACGATCCGCTCAGCTACTTGTCGCCGCCTTTGAATCGCAATTCGAATGCAACGCATCAGAAGTGGTTTTAAACTAACAGTGTGAAACATATAAAGTGGTGTTTGCATGGGTGACTAGTATCTAAGTAATCTGAGGAAATCTTATTTTTATAGCTGACAGAAGGGTAGTTAATTAAAGCACAGCTTTTGTGCTTACTCATTATTTCATCAGTAGTATAAGTATAAATGGGGTGAGGCGAATAACAAATGCGCTCTAAAGAATGAGTGTTACTTGATTTTTTTACCATTTGGTCACCCTCATTCCAGTGATAGCTTGATTATAAGCCATTATCATAGTAGATGCCACTCAAGCTTCACAAAATGTAACCCCTTACATACAAGAAGCAGTCTGTGCCCTCTTAAATGTTATCAAATTAACTAGCCTTCCTATTGCACGAATTTGTTTAACCACTCATCTTGAATCTGTGCATTACTTTTCTGTCTAAACAGGTTACAGACGGGATTGGGTCATGTGCGCCACCTTTTATTTACCAAGACCACAAATATTGCGACGTATCTGTATTGCTTAGTTAAAGGATAGACAGAGAGGACTGCCAAAGAAGAGAATTAGTTTGTGTGACTTTGCTTAACCAATCAACATGTGATTTGTCAACCAGTAATTCATACCTCTCACCAGTCTTTAAGTGGCTTCATTCGACTTGTGTGTGACGAAAGCGTTTTCACAAGCATAGTGAAATGATTGTCGTGTGAGAAAATCATTCCATTTGCTCGGCCCTATAGTCAGTATTTTTTCACCACCTGCATCCATTTGACAATGGAGCTTCTCATTGTGATTTGAGCCCTGCAAGTGCACATTGCATAGCTTGCAATAGACTGTAAGCCTAGAAACAATCTCATTACAAGTTATTAAGGCGCCCTGTTGGGAAAGCGTAGAGGGTGAAGTCTAGGCGTTGAGGCAAAGAAAATGTTTGAAGGCTATGAGGGAAGTGAGAAGTGCCCATCAGTGTAGAAATGTTCCACTTTATAGGCGAGTCGAATGCTTTAACATAGGGGTGGTGCTCTCTATAGTCCACTCGGTAGTCCAGTTACTTATGCCAGACATTAAATTTCGCTATTTCCGCGGAACTTTGGCTCTCATTTAAAACAAAGGACCCATTTTGAATTTTGGCGTGCCTCTTTTCATAAATGAATAAGTATTTCATTTAACTATGCTCTTTTCTACTTCAATTTACAGATGTGAAGGGAATCGTGTCACTCCCCATTCAGCTGATCCCTGGTTCACAAAGAATTTATTCTCTTCATTCCAGCTAGCCTACATTTTATGCCGACCAAAGACTAGGAAAACATTTTTATCTCGCAAATTGTAAAAAAAGAGCTCAACTTGCATTTGTCAAGTGCCGATCAAATGCACCAATCAAGTGACACTGGCAATCCACTTCGTGAGTCACTGTAAGGGAACATCCACTTTCAAAGGACTAAACAACGCTAGCAATTTGCCTCCTCCAGACATTTTTTTCACCCTTGATAAGTCTGCATAGGTAGTAACTTTAAAAGTCAGGAGGCTAAATGATGTGTAGGTTGCCGTCGACTAGCTTCACGTCTGTTGTAAAACCATCCCCTCAGGTCAGTTTTGAGGCGTTAAAAGTGACATGGTTACGTTTGTCGCTGAACAAAGTGGACTGTGGGGTTAATTGTTAGGCGCAAAGTTTTTTTACCCACATACACCATTGTAACATTTCGTCGTGCGTAAATTTAGACATTCGTGTATCTGAGTTACCACAATTCCAAGATTTGGCACTTTGTGTGCTGCAGGCTCAAACAGGCGGGATGGGTCCAAATTCCAAGCCGCAGAATACAGTGGAAGGACTTAGCCACGCTTCCTCTTCTTCTCATCCGCAAGCGGTATTTTAAACACGATGCGAGTCACACCACTACATGGTTTCGTAGCTTTCCTTTTAACTGACGAGTTGTTCAATCCCTAGCCCAATCTCAAGATTAATTCCATTTCATCGATGAACAGAACCTTCCAAAGAGCACAGCTTGTTTCTGCCTCGATGGTATGGATTTGACCCGCTACGGAGCCTTACATGGTCACCAGCGTTTGACACCTCTCCAGAAATGTACAACGAGTACGATTTGTAAATCTCAGTTAAGGATTTTAAGTAAAACATACCGATATTCTAAATGGGTTATTTTGATCAAGTTTGGTGCCTCACTTGTCGTTATCAGCATGGAAAGGTGTCGGTACAGTCGCGCATTTGGGCACAGAAGCCTCCATGGAAGTTTTGAAGGCTTCAGCTGATATCTCCACGATTTTCTAGTCTAAAGTGGATTACTGCCAGGTCTGCCCTGTTTTGGATGTCAGGATGGCAGCGAGCAATTGGTGGCCCATTGCCAGTTACCTGTGGAACGGGGAACCACCGATTTGTGGCACAAAGACGGTGTTTAGGTTTGGAAGCGTGTATTATAAGACGATTGCTTCTGTTGGATTTTGAGTGTCTTAAACCTTAGCCTTTTAGACTGCCCTCAGTACCTGCATAAGAAATAAGAAGTTAACCGACCACTGGAGTCTTCTTGAGAGGCATCATAAGCAGGTTCCATGGTGCATGTGAACGGATAGTGACATAAAAAACATAAAAACTTAAATTTAGTCACAAAAATACAAAAAAAGTGTAGTAATTTCCCATGGGAGAGGTGAGTGCGCATTGGAGACTTGTAGCTTTGAATTTGATTTGATTTGCTAGGGTGTCCATTCTGCCCTCCCCATCTTCGGTGCTCACGCGTCGGGTACCTTTGTTGGCAGAAAAGAAGTACAGACGCTTTCGATCTCTCTCCGCATAAGCTCGTAGTCCTCCGCCGTGGCCTGTTGATCAAAGTCCATCCACCTGACCGCCATCTCACACATAACACGTGTATCTTTACGAAACTTCTTTGGGGTCTTTTGCTTTACTTCGTTATCCCCTATATTTGATTTAATAGTAAAGATACAGTCCTCAAGCGCAAGATTCGCTACCATCCTACTCCTCTGCTTCTCGTCCTCCTGCTTCAATTCCTTTGCATCATTCACCATTTGCTCGATCTCCTCCTCTGATAGGTAACCCCTCTCCTTGACGTTGGTGTCATTCTCTCCTCCAGACGACTGCTCCACGGCTGTCATATTGAATATGCCATTTTCGTCAATGGCAAAGGTGATTTTAATCCGAGGCACACCACGCGGTGCTGGTGAGATACCCGACAACAGGAATTCGCCTAGCATATTGTTGTCATGTACCATCGCATGCTCACCCTCACACACCTGGATTGACAAACTCGGTTGATTGTCGGAAGCCGTAGTAAATGTATGCGTCGTCTTTGTCGGGATTCTTGCATTGCGTTTTAGCAAAGTTGTCATTGAACCACCTGTTGATGCTAAACCCAGCGAGAGAGGCGCCACTTCCAGCAACGTCAGCGGCTTATTATCAGTCGGAGTGGACGCCATCAGCATCGCACCGCACGCTGCTGCCTCATCCGGGTTCATGGACTTGTTCAACTCACTGCTACTGAAGAAGTCTTGCAGCATTTGCTGCAGCTTTGGAATACGCGTGAATTCACCTACTAATAATACCTCGTGAACATAAGCTTTGTCCATTTTCGCATCACTCAACACATTGTCTGCAACCTCCAACAGACTACGAAAGAGGTCCGAACACAGTTGCTCAAAATGGTGCCGTGCAATTGATACTGAGAAATTGATGCCCTCAAACAGCGATTCCACATTAATATTCGTACACTCAACAGAACTCAACGCCTTCTTTGCCTTCTCACACGCCTTTTGCAGACGGACAATGGCTTTTGGGTCTGCCGCCAAATCCTTTCCCTTGGATTTCTGCCTAAACATCTCTACACAGTAGTCCACCAGTCACGATTCAAAGTCCTCACCGCCCAAATGCGTGTCACCACCAACAGCCTTCACCTCTATTTTTTCATTCTCCATAGACAGGATGGACACATCGAAAGTACCACCACCAAAATCGACAATGAGCACATTACGCTGCCTGTCAACTCGCCTTTTCATACAGTAGGCAGTGTAATGACACGTATTACATTTAAACCCGCTATTTTGCCTGCATTAATTGTTGCTTGACGTTGGCTACCGTTAAAGTAAGCCGCTACCGTAATAACTGCACTTGTTGTATTCACACCTAGACGCGCCTCTGCTGTCTCCCTCATCCTCAGCTACACCATAGACGAGATTTCCTCCGCAGTGAAATACTTTGTTTTGCTACAACACCTTACTTCAATCTTCGGCTTCTCGTCCGAATTGATCACTTTGAATGGCCAGCGCTTTATGTCACTTTGCATCAAACACAGTATTTTGGGGGTTCGTGGCTGCCTGGTTCTAAGCGGCATCACCAATGAGGCATTCTCCATCTGTGAAGGCTACGTAACTTGGTATTTTGCGGTAACCTTGAGCGTTAGCAATCATTTCTACCTCGCTGTTTTGAAGAACGCCGACGATGGCTGGAACTGCTGGCATCCTTTTGCGCGACACAAAAATGCGCAATTGACTAGTCTAATTCGCCACGATATGCGCTAAACCTTGAAACGCTCTTACCCAACCAGAAACTACCTCCGTTTGATCTTTTTTCACATTACTTGGCTACCGCACACAAGAAAGCACTGACGCACAATACAGACTCCGATGCCCACAACTCTTGAATAAAACAGCCCAATATTGAAGTACGGTAGCAGAAATGGGGCATGGTAGAAGTACAAATTTATTGATTTATGCATGGTGGCATCATACTACTTATCAGTTTTTAAGTAAGTGGTCGGGAATCCCATTCTAAGTGCTCTGATCTCTCAAGCGGTCGTGGTTCCCTCTAGCAGAAAATAGATGAGCAAGGAAATAGAATAAAGAGTTCGCTTCATTTCAGTGTTTTGGAATCGATCAGAGTGTTGCATGCTTGCGTCACGCATGTGCACATGGGTGTGCGTACTCATGTATGCCTTTAGTATAACCAATTCTATCTTCTCTTTGACATTTGATGTTATTCATTTCAAGTGGATTGAGTACTTTTAGCTATTGTCAAGAATAATAAACTAAAAAAAATCTCCATTATGTGTGTTGATGGTTCAGCCTAGCTTTTGTGCTCAAGGTAACAAGTGCCACAATTCCTAGTGAATTCTCCCAAGCGCAAATAAGTTCTAGCCGCCAATCTTCTTTTCAAATGGTATGCCGCCAAGTGTTAATTGTTGCCTCTGCCACTTCAAGAAGTTCGAAAAGGCCTTGACGTCTACACTGTGTTTGTGAAAGGGCTTGTAACGACTTGTCAAATGGGCTGAGATCAGCACACCTTGCATTCGTGACTGATGCACTGTCATACCAATTCCATTTGCTTTCACACTTCCTTCTTTGTGAGGATGGTTCTGCGAAATTGCCTTAAAACAATGGACAGCCCCTCAGAGTACGTGATTCGTATTTCGCATGCCCACCTCCACCTTTGTAAAGAGGTTTAACGACCAAGTGTTCCACCTCAACTTACAATACTAACACGTCTGGACTCACGACAACATTTCACAACGCAGATTCCTTTTCTCTGAGCATTTATAAGTGCCATTCTAGAGCTCCAAGTCCTACGCCCCCTTATTCTGCTTATCTTCTGGCAGTTGGGAAGCTGATCAAAGCGCACACCCACAGAAATTGACACTCAACTTCCACTTCAACACTCGGCTACTCAGATCATCATAATAAAAGTGTCAGAAATTATGTAAACCATTTTATAAAAAGTGCTACTAGTGTGAAGGTCAATTATAAGGCGACAAGGGTGATCACCTTGAAACTGGTGATAAAATCGTTTCTTTTTGTATGCTCTAAGGAATTGTCACAACTCAGAGCACGACAACACACGCTATATTCAAACAGACATAGACAGTTAAAAAGATGTTACTTGGAATGGAATTTGTTCTTGCGCAATAATTTTGCAACACTGCAATCAACTAGAGCCACTGAAGGGTCGTGAAAAGGTGAGGGTGAGTGTCAGCCGAGCTGTTTTTTGATTGGCTAACCAGAGTCACACTTTTGTAATCTTTTCATTAACAGTCATCGCATTCTAATGCAAATATACTTCCAGAAAAATGGTAAAATTTAATAGAACAGAGAAGAAAAAGCACAATTGGGCTTTGAAGAGTGAACACGTGGCTCAAAAAAAAGAGCAGCTGTATGGTTGACAGTGTAAGGGTGCAAAGAATCCACATATTTTTACGTATTTTTTATAAAATCAAGGAAAAGGGGAGAGGCCATCGTCAGGGTAATTTGTTTAGTTGTCTCATTCCCTTGGATGATCGTCGACTTTTGGGTGTAATCCCTAATGAGCGCTGAATACGTGATTGAGCAAGCACTTCTCTGCACAGAGAGGGCAGCATCAGGTGGCCAGAACGCAAAAGAAATATGAACTCACCGATGTACTCCTGGGTATAACTGTGAAATTTCAAGCTCCTTAGCACTATTATGAATTGCTGTGCCCTATGATAGCATTAAAGTGAGACTTAGGATAGTCCCACAGTGTTCTGTCCCATCTCCTAACCTGGACAGAGGGCTTGAATAGCCTAACAATACCCTATCACGATGCTTTTCATATTTCCTTCTCTGTACACTTTAGTGGGTTGATGCACAGAGAAAGAGGGTAATGAGCGTAAAATAATCATCAAATTCCTTTGCCTTTGCACAAGTAGCATAATGCATGAGGAGGTGAATGGGTCCGTAACGTTGTGCACATACCACTTGCTGGTCAGTGAGATGGTGCTGCACGTTTATACTCGTCAGCATAAATACGACTGGCTGATTGACTTATTTGAATTTAAAAAAAAGGATGGAGAAATGAGGATAATACAACCTATTGGCACTATTTGAGGAAAGAAACACACGCCAATGTGAATTGTGGTTTCGAGGGCTATCCTGACCTTTTGACATAATTATCAGGATTTGCTTTGTAATAGGGCACCTTTCAATTTATACTTTCCCTTATTCCTCCAATCGGAATCAACTCCTATTAGTTGTGAGAAGTGTGGTCTACAAAGTTGACCATATTAATGCAGGAAGCAGAACGTCCTTCTTATCCAGAAATTTCACATGCAGACTATCCTCTCTTCCCACTTCGAGGAGACCCAACTTCAATGCCAATATTGTCCACCACTTTTACCTGATTTAAACTATCGCTGAAAAGTCACAAGCATCCGAAAATGGAATATGTATTTGCCTTTTACTACTGGCAACAAATGAGTAGATGTAATTTAACAAAAACAAGTACTGAATCATTCAATGCAATTGAAGCCGCCATTCTGCTAGGCGGTACGATTGGAGAACTTGAGGAGGTACTTTTAGGAGGAGGAGCTTAGTGATAGGTTGTTTTAGTGCTTTCCTAACCTCTTGGTAATCAGCAGCTTTCCAAATTATGGTTCAGTCAGTACACATTGAGACGCTATTCTATTAACTGTGCTCTCAAACACTTACAGCCGGGAGGATGATCACCGCCTTCCCTTTTTGCTTACCTGGCACCTGCTTAGACAGTTAATGGAATGCAGCTCTTGCAAGAATGCTAACTAACAAATTCATAGCTGCTGCTATTATGAGTTAATTTGCCTACACCATTCTTTCCTGTTGTTGTGCCAAACATTTGATTCCAGTTCAGTGATGTCTGATGCCTTTCCAATTGTATTTTAGCCTTATTGTTAAAGACGCCATTCATTGAGGCATCAGAAGGACACCCTTAACATTCACAAGCACGTAAACATTTGGCCATTTGACTGGTGGTCTACACTGCTTTTGAGGGAAGATTGAAAGCGATCGCAACACTGCCGCAGCTTTCGTCTTAGCTAGGCAGTAAAGACGAGTATTAAATAACCCACGATCCTCATGACCTGCTGCTTTGCGTCTTCATTTATCACTCTTTCCTGTGGTGCTATTCAAACTTTTCACCTACTTATCATCCATTTCCTCTTAAAGCTCCAAATTTCAATTGTCACACAAACGAGCTATGACCACCAGTCCTTCAGTTCACAATAGCACATCTCCACTACAATTGCCTACGTGCTGCAGCCCTCCTTCCCTCTCTTTGATCCCCTCCCTAAGAGGACGAATGGCGGCGTCATATTTGGGTGGAATCTGCCTGTATTCCACCTACTGACGACCCGAGCAGTGTACAATGGTGGGGCACCTGAGAAGCCCCATCACCAAGACCAGTAAATAAGCGTACAAACAACCAACACATTGAGCACTTTGCCCACTCTCTCCTCTCTCCTGTTCAATGTGCCGCGTTAGCCATCGCGACATGGTCGATGACGCAAGAGCCTGCCAGCCCGCCGTTGAGGTTAACCAAAGGTCAAACCATCACACCTGCCCATTAGCTCACAGATGGTCCTCAAAAAGCAAACAAACTAACAGACAATCCCCACATCGATAAAATTGGTACAGCACCAAAAAAATCATGATAGAATCTGCATAAGCAATTGGTGCATGGAAATCGCCCCTTTGCGTGTATTTCGGTAAAGGTATCAATTTTCCACGTTAAACACACAGGGGAAGGGCGAAGAAATGCTACAAATTTGTGTCTATTAGCTTGCATATTAGCCCAACGTTTATCAAAAATGTGGACGCAAATCCCATTAGAATTCATGTTTGCTTGGAAGAGGTCATTAAAGGAACTGCCCTCTCAAATAGCCCCACAGATGTTTCACATCAGTTTACTCTCAAGCCATGTTGAAATCGTAGACAAAGCATTGCAACCGTAGATTTAAAAAAAAAAGTAGATGAGATCATGTAATTCGATGTATTTTACCACAATGTCCTCCAGGGAAGTGCTTTACAATTCACCGATTCCCTCTTCACGCACTCCCTCACCTTGTTGCACACACGCACACACATTCACTGGACCCAGTCTATGGTAAGGCCTTCAAGTACACGGCCCCGGTAGGTATTGGTGACAGCCTAATGAATATGTCGTCGAGCCAGCGTGCCGACCACTGGAGGAAGGACGAACAAGTGTTGACCGAGAAGACTGTACTTCATCCAGTAGCCTTGAAGGACTCGTCACTTTACGAAATAAAATAGCATAAGAATGCGCAATGAGTGCGGTAACCATTGCTTACACCAAAATGTTCCACGTAAAGGGATACACTCTTGTCACAATGCCGAGTTTTTGCAATGTCTTTAGCACCAAGCAAAGCCAAGTCTGTGGTAAGCCTTCTCACCTTTCTTTTCAACAATTAAGACCTCATTAAACAATCTCCTTGGCAATTGAGTGCAAGCATCTCCTACCTTTTGGAAAACGAGGTCTTGAAAGACGGGACCAGTTGACTTAGCTAGATTATGTTAAAGGAGGTAGAGGGATGCGAGCGTTGAGTGGATACCTGTTAGGCATTTGCGGCGCAGAAATGATCGTCAGTAGGGCTGCATCACCTCATCCCCTCTCACTTCACTTCACCCTTGAGGGCACGTGAACTTGGCTTT
>MIEF01006472.1:0-23503 GCA_001870725.1 Taenia solium
TGGTGGGAGTTCACTTAGTGCGCCCTTGTGAGTTCAGGCAGGGCATTGGTGGGAGGAATTGTCGCGTGTTTGTGACTCTTGATGCGGGTCAAATAATTAGGGTACCGGTGTCGCACACATTTGAGCCTGAAAGTTAATTCGGTGGAGTGTCGGAACGTCTTGATGGCTACTCACAGGTCCTCAGTTTTCACGCCTAAAGGTCAGTCAGTTAAATGATTGATTGGAGGTTTCCTTCTACTTCGAATGGTTTGAAGGTTGGGAGGCAGTCGAGAAGGAATCGAGCAACGACACCCTACTGCGACCTCTGCTCATCGCGATGCTGGGTGGTGCTGGTTCACCGGAGGTGGTGGAAAAGGCGAGGGCTCTCTTCGATCGACACTACAAGGCGGTGATGTCCTGCGACAAGGGCGATGCTGAAGGCACAAATGCTGCGATGGTTGGTGAGGACCTAATTCCAGCGGATCTGCGTGTTGCTGTCTACTCCACGTGCATGCGACATGGCGGGGATGATGTCTACGAGCGTCTTCTGAACGTGAGTACACTGAGGTGTTCTGGTGGTGGCAGTAGTAGCTGCTGCATTGACAGGCTGTCATGTTATCAATCAAACAGTTTACCGTATTCGTGACTAGCCTTAGCTTGGCCAGATTGAGGTAGCGATAAGTCCATGATTTAGTTGCTTTGTCTCCTCATCAGTACTGTTCCTTTTTCGCCCAGCCTACTTATAAATCTATTTAAGTAGCAGTGGCGATGCATTTCGTGATAGTTGCACGAACGAGCGACAATGCACGACGAGCGCGTCCGTATTCTTCAATGTGTGGGCTGTACGGGTCAGTCGGCAATGGCAAAACGCGTGATTGGACTGACCTTCTCTGACCTTGTGCGTAAACAGGACCGATTGTTTCCCCTAATGTCCCTCTCCTCGGCTTCTGCCGTTGGTCGACGTGCTGTGTGGAGAGAGATTCAAAATCGTATCGATATGCTGACAGAAGACCTTGCTGTGACCAGTATCGTGTCCCGTGTTATCTCGGTGAGTGACTTTACCGCCTTGCGGAAAGTAAATGATACCCCCTTAAATATCGTCCCTTCTGTAGTAAATGATACCATATGGGAAGGAGAATTTATCGCTTTGCCTTCCTGCCTCTGTAAGCTTGTCATACTGTGAAGGCACTGCAAGAGTTTGTCAAGGAATGGGTGATGTGTGCATTAGAGCCTCAAGTACTTAATTTCCATTCCAGCAGGTAGCACGAAACATTTCGGAGTCTGTCAACGGGATGACCTGTTTACCTCATATTTGTCAATCGAGTTTTACCTGTTTCGAGTTCGTGCTTCACGCCATTCACAAAGTCATATGGTCTGTTTCTATCTTAGGCATGCTGCAAAGGTTTTTGCACCAAGGCCGATTACGAGGAGGTTGAAGTGAGTCCGATTTTGCCCCACACCTCTCGTCGTTTTTGATTTCCAAACCAATTTTACCTGCTTCTGCTGCTAGGCCTTTTTCAAAGACCACCCCGTCCATTGTGTGCGTGCAGTTCAGCAGGCTCTGGAGTCGATATCTGTGAATACGAGGTTCATGGATTGGGACGGAGATAGCGTGTCGCAGTTTCTCGTTCAGTTCGCACATAACATTCCTGGCTGCGGATGCTAGGTGAATTTTGCTGTATTTGTGTGTTTTACTCCTCTTTTGAGGTAAAATAAATAATCGCTTGCGTACTTGACTGCTTGGATGGTTTTATGTTGGTGGCATGGGACTTCAGTCTGGTGTCTACTTATATTTGTTTAAGTAGCGTTCCCAAAGCATCTCCAGCTTTGCTAAATAGTTTCTGGTAGGTAGTGCATTTTAGCGCGGACAAGCCAAAATTACCGGTGCAATATTTAATCACTCTTGCTTACTTCTTTCCAAGTGTTTAGTCGCTTGAAATGACAGTTAGTATTTTGTACTACGATCAAAAAATGGCCATTTAAATTAGCTGAGGGGATCCCGTTTGATCGGTGTGTGTACGCACTCTGGGTACTTAAAATAGCATAGTAGCATAGGAGGCTTACCATCACGTATCCTTCAGCTTCTTGGCAATTGTCACGCTCAATCGCCTCCTTGATGACCTTCAGATTCTTCCTCATCCCTTGTTCGGTCCTTGTCTGCGGAATCTGCTTAGCCTTTTGCGACTTCTCTCGGTCTTCAACAATTGTGTTGATTCTACACCTAAGATCTGCTTGAATTTGGGAAAGTTCCCAATGTCCACCATAGTGATTTGGTCATCAGCAACAAGACGGAAGTTCTGGCCGAGGTCCAACATGTGCTACAGGAGGTAAATGAGCAGGTGGAGGTCTTTAGACCTTATGAGAGGAGGTGGCGCAAGCTTTTTGCCTTGCAGGAAGCAAGTAGTATTCCATTCTGAACTTGGATGGAGGTGGCGAGAAGTCTACTGATTTTATTTAAGTAGCATGATCGGGGAGTAGGCGATTGGCACTCATTCCGAGTCCACCCAGTCAATCATTTTTTCTTTCAAGCCTTCAACTTTTTCTCAGCTCATTTCTCCTCATTATTCTCATTCATACGTTATTGATCTGTTTCATATTATACCTTTCTTTAATTTAGTCAAGTTGGATTTTGTTTTGCAAATTTTCTTTGCTCAAATAGGTGCATCTTCTAGGGTTTTGCCGCCACTCATGGAAATGTTGCGGAAAAAACGGTGTTGAGATTTTTTTCATAAATCTCCTTCGCTTTGAGCTCTTTAATGCAGTCGACCATAGCTGACTCCCTCCTTGTTTACCGTGTGCGCACATGTTTTTGCTTCCATTTGGAAGTCTTATTTGATGTTAAGACCTTAAGACTCCCTTGCTAGATTGTTGACCAAAAGAAGTTTGAAAATTCTCCCTAAAGGCAAAGAACGTTTTGCCAATTTGAGGCATCCCTGTAAGCTCTATTGTTCTTCTCCATTTCGATAGTCCTGCCACTTGTAAAATGTCTGGCAGCTCAGTTCCGAGGCGAAGTGGAATAACAATGAATTGAGCTAAACAATAGATTTGAATTTTACAAACCGGAAACTGTAGAATTTTCATTGCACCTTCTTAGTTTGGATTACTTCATGAGCTCAGTGCTCAGCTCATAGTCAACAGACAGTTTGAAGACACTTGAAGCAAGAAAAAATAAAAGTCCAAGGGGCGAAAGCTGTCTTAACGGAGATTTTATGACGGAATTCAGGATGTCTGGCAAAAAAACAGCAAAAAAGCCTTTTTCGATTGTTATTGAGCGGAAATACAGGAGTACTTGTCAAAGTTATTCTCTTTTCCTTTTTGGGGCAGTGTCCATTCATAAAAGTTGTCTTGAATTAGTTGAACCAGTTGTGGGGGATTGGCGATTTGTAATAAGTTGACCCTTTAGAGGTCACACGAGAGACGTAGAGTGATTTGAGAGGACAAGTCATCTATTTTTTGTTAACAGAATTTTCTGAAATTTCAAATGATTCTTATGAGAGTTTTAATTCGAACAATTCTCCCATCTAATTGGCTACCCATGCAGCTTCGATTGATTGGTTCCCTAAACTTGATAATCTGATTGGGTGGAGGTGAAAACTGATGTACCCCTGAGGCCTTTAAAATATCCTACCAAACTGGTAGGAGACGTACTGTTTCCTGTTTAAAATCATGGGTGTTAATTCTTTCCGCATTTTACAAGAAGGCGAACAATGGATCAACCACTTTTTATTTCACAACGTTTTTCCGTGTGAACTCAAATGCGCCCATTGGCTTTGAATTAGGCCATCGCTTTTCTGTGGTACAACCAAGTCATAAATTTGTGAAATTGTTTTTTTTCCCTTCTCAAACTTTCCAGTAAGATGAGCAACTGGTGATAAAAAGGAGGGATTTCACACTTTATTTACCTCTGAAGACGTGGCTATGCATCCGATTGCAATGTTCATATTTATAAATGAAAAAAAAAGACTAAGGATTGTGTTACACATCGGTGTTTATGTGCGTGATTTTTGTCTTCCTGCAGGCACCTGCAGGTTTGAGCATTCTTCCATCGTTTAAAGAAATAAACTTCGTTCTTTCTTGTGCAGGCTTGCATAATATGCCTTTATTTAATTTGCTACCCAAGCAGCTGCGATTGATTGGTTTCCTAGACTTTGTAATCTGATTGGATGGAGGCGAATATCGATGCACGCCTGATGCCTTCGAATTACCCAATCGCAATGGCAAGAGGCGCGCCGTTTCTCATTCAGAAGTGCACGCGTCAACTTTTATTTTCTCATTGCAAAAGTCTAATAATGAGTTGATTGTATTTCCGTTTATGTTATTTTTTCGCACGTGAATGCATATTGGCCCAGTGGCTTTGAAATAGGTCATGGCTTTTCGGTGTACACCCTAATCACAAATTTGAGATTTTTTTCCTGAAACTTTGTAATGAGGCGGGAGAATGATAATGAAGGAGACGAAAATCATCACAGTGCTTTTGATCTCAGTGTTGACCTTGTATAAACAAGCAAAGGAAATAGTGTTTGTGTATATACAAGGATAAATCTTGTTGGATTCCCAATCTAGGCGATTGGGAGGCATGCTCTCCAATACGGACGGCTTTACTTGTCGATATGTGTGAACAAGCTGAGGGGTGCGACTTGCGTATACGTGACCGCAGATTGATTATCCAAGACTCAGGTCGGCTTCGTCCTATGGCAGTTTAGAGCCCCTCTGTTCCTGGTACTATCCAGTCAGGCAAACTTCAATGGAATCGCAAATTTTGAGTCGGTTTCTGACGGGTTCCACCAGGAATGCGTGTCAGTGGCTGTAGACATCACCAGCAGACCAATCACAAAGCCGCATGGCATCGTCGAGAAAACTGACGCCTACGAGGGGGAAAAGGTACCCTAATTCCCATAGATCTCTTTGAGTTTCTCCAAGCTTCGTCCTCTGTGTTAGCCATCGCAAATGCAATTGCGAGAGAAGGTGACGATTAGTTGGGATTTGGCAGCGAACCGTCCTCTGTGTTAGCCATCGCAAATGCAATTGCGAGAGAAGGTGACGATTAGTTGGGATTTGGCAGCGAACCTTCCCACATTCATGGCCCATCTCAACTCCTAACTAACACATAGAGAGCTTCGAAATGGAATGATTTGCCAACTCTTTTTATACATCTAGAGGTCACTGACGCCTTGAGAATGAAAGACATACTGCTTAGTCGCTCTTCATGCAACTATTTCCACAGACCAAACCTTCTAGGCAGGGTTGAAGGTTGAGGAGAACAAACAATCGCTGTAGAGATAAACTAAGAACCACTAAACCACAGATTGTCACTGACAGATAGGAGAAGGGACGTCTTTGGGGTGTTCACACCTTAACCAGGACGATGAATGTCCCTCCAACTCACAGACTGTGTTTACAGTTCCACAGACACATGTTCTCACAACCAATCAGCGTGGAGCAAAAGCCTCATCCTGGTGCCAACGTCCATTGTTCCCTCGACTGTTCTATTTTCTCGGTGAATGAAAGCACTTCTCATCTTCTCCTGTAAGATCACATGAGTTTGATGGGCTGAAAGTCTGCATTGTGCCTTCACAGACCTTGAGTCTGTCCTTGCCTTCAAGCCTTCTTCATCCACTGGCCCGCATTTACGGGTGAGGTGGAAATGACTTGATTTTGGCTTGGGTAGATGGGGAATGGAGGATGGAGGATGGAGGATGGGGGGTAGGTGGGAAAGGCGAAGGGGAGGGGAGAGAATGTAAACCACTTGCCTTCTAATGGCCTTTAGAGGATGCATTAAAGAGGATACTTTCGTTTCTTCTGGGTGTACACCCATTATGACAAAATCTATAATTAGACAATCAAGGTACTTCACCTCCCTCCTCCTCCCCCTCTCCTGCCCCCGTCACCACTGTCCTCCCTTTCGTTTCTTCTGGGTGTACACCCATTATGACAAAATCTATAATTAGACAATCAAGGTACTTCACCTCCCTCCTCCTCCCCCTCTCCTGCCCCCGTCACCACTGTCCTCCCCACCAGTGATGCCCTCCCTCCCTCCTCCTCCTCCTCCTCCTCCTTCATTTATTGCTATCTTTTTGGGCACATTTATGACAAAAAAGTAGGCGATGGAGACTTGTTTTAATGCTCTCAATCTGTGATTGCCGATTGGCGAGGCAGTAGACTCATATTCCTGTCTGGGAAAGGCCTTAACTTCTAGCAAAAACGGAGCTCAAACAATTCCATTAATTTGGCGGTGCAACAGGTCTTCTATTGTCAGAGGCATCAGCCCCAAACTCCTGCAGTGAATCTCTTCTGTTTTTGATGTTTTGACATGACAACTAGTTAATGGAGCTGAGGTGGGGAAGAAAGAGGCGTCCGAGGTTCCCTGCCAGATCGCCGGGATTACGGGACAGTTAATGTTTACAGAGCAGTAGTTTTAGGGGGAATCAGGAGTCAATCATCAGACCTGGAGTTTTGTGCCCGCGTTTGACAGGATCGTGCCGTTTATTAAGGTAAGAGCCAAGCAAATTGGCGACTATGAACCTTCGAAACCACAAAGGGAACTGCCGACAAATAAAAATGCTTTAAGTGACAAAACATTTGTGTAATGAAGGATACCAAACTTTTACTCTCCACGAATGTGCGATGAGTGTGCGACACGATGCAACCACACTCCTCTCCCCTCTGTCTCCACTTCCACCACTCGAATGTTTTGTTTTGGAAGGATCTCAAGAAATCCACCTTCACATGTGATGCGATGAGATCCCTCACTCTTTTCAAGACATTAGACTCCGCTGTCCGCATGCAAAGGGTTGCGCAACGTCCCAACCTCCATAAAAATCGAAGACTTCAAGTCGGATAGGTAGATACGCCTCCAAAGTGCCTTCTCAAAACAATAAATCTCTGCTCCAGTCTCAACAACACTTAAAGCGAGTTTGCCTTCACACGCTGTGGACGGAGTTGCTTCTACCACTATCCGTTCGACAAGCACCACCACCTTCTAAATTTAGGAAGAAGAGAGGGTAGGTGCAATCAGGTAGACAGGTTCTTGAACACCGCAGGGCAACTTCACATTCAATGTGCCTGTGTGCTGTTCAAGCATGGCATGCCCATCAGCCAACACTGTCCACCTACCGACCCATCCAATTGGATGCTTCTCAACTCCTACATTCCATTCGTGTTCTCGGCTCACCTTCTCCTCACAACTGTTCATTTCGGTGTCCAACAACTTCACCTCCACCCGCGTCTCGTCCTCTCTCGAGCGATTCTCCGAAAGTAGCTGAGCAAAAGTAAAATGGGGAAGGAGGGAGAGAATGGGATAAAGAGGGGTGGATTAGTTAGTATTTAATTAGATTCAATTATTTTTATTTTCATTCCTACTGCTGTGCCATTATCCATCCACAATGCCGTTTTCCAAGAAAGTCATTCACTCACATGCTCTCTTATTCAGTGAACTATTTGCTTGCCTTTTTTGGCAAATTTTACCTCCACCATTGTCTGTACACCTCTGCACACCTGGAATTGAATGCTTTTTCGAATGGTATTTCAGCCGACTGCACACCACACAATGCCTGAGCCCATTATGAAGCAGGCATCATTCAGGTGAGGGCACTCCTGCTTTCTCAAATCCCTTCCTCTGTCTAGTAGTCGTTGCAAATCACGGACATCTAGAGTCCACTGGAGGCATGAAGTCGGTTGCTTGAAAGGATTTGCCACACCTCAATGAAGTCGCGGAACCTCATGATTTCCAGTTTATCTGACGGGGTCTAGGTAGCATTCCCCTCACGGTTGTCAGTGTCAGTGAATTTGAGATGGCTTGTCAACACGAACACAATACATTGTGGAAGTCTGGTGAGCCTTCTCTACAATTTTAAAAAATCCACTTTGTTGCTCACCTATCACGACGCAAGATTTCTGCTGCACTGTGGTAGCATCTTCTCGAAAAGTGTGTTTAGATCTATGCGACAGTCTGAAACTAGGTGTCGGACATCGGAGACGGTCAACACAGATTCGTCATGGAAGCAGTTGGTCACGTGCTTCGACAGTAGCAAGAAGTTGAATCAGCCAGATCAGCTCTATGACCGCGTTGAACCTAACATTTGACCCTCAATCCTCTTGTCTCCTCCTCTCCTACTCACGTCCCATTGCCTTGCCATGATCGCGGACACACGAAGGGGTTTACCAATTTCCATGTCCACCAAATTGAGGGCACCATAGCAGCCATAATTAAACACCCGTAGTGTGAAGTGATCAGTGGTTGAAAGAACACACCAATGCAATCCTAAAAGGAACTGGATTTCTCCAGGCGTTGGCACTTTGCTTTTATTCTGCGACATTTCCACAAGGAAATGGGTTAATACACACTCCACCAACCGCACCATGTCATATATTGCATTGCAGGACACAAGTACCTTCCACCACTGAGTTGGCGCTTCCTCTGGCAACCCCTATGGATACTACGCCTTCAGGTGAGGCGGAACCACCCTCTACCTCCATCTCCATCTCCAGCCCTACCTCATCTGTTACCTCTACCTCCATCCCCTCCACCACTCACGGTGGCCGTAGAAGGCAGCCAAACGTGGTGGAGCGCAAATTCAATTTCGACTTCCTCACCAGTCCCCGTCGCAAGGTGAGCCACTCCACGCACCGAGCAAGACTGAGTCTGTTCACCAAATTCACTCTATGTTCCTGTATCATCACCCTGTGGGGTGTCGCTCATTGTCATGCTGATTGTTGGAAGACACAGGCAGTCTTCAAAACAACTCGTTGCTATTGAGAGCATCCATCCATCCATCCATCTGCTACCTCAAAATGTGGTAAATCCCACCTCAATTGTAACCTGGTCTCCGACCACACCGATGGATCATTTATTTCTCTAATACTATCACTACGTCGCCCCTCTCTCTTACAGGCCCAAAAGGCATCACAAAGGGCACTAAGGCCGCAGTTTCTTATGATACAGGCACAAATTTTCTTTTAGACGCAAACCTCTCCTCTTCTTTGTGGTCGGTAATGCTCCCTTGGATTCATGGGTTGCATAATGCAGCCCTGTGAGTGTCTGCCAATTCAGACGTCTACAGCAGATTTCAGGAACTCTGCCCATTTGGATCGTTCCCCCTTATCGCTTTCACCAATGAGGGGTCAGACTAGTCTCTAAAACTATATTAACATGGATAACTATTTGCAAAAGTGATTTGCGAAGGTATCGCTGTTTCGGTTCTGCCAACGGAAGTTCCATCACCGAGGTTTTGATTTAAACCTACGGAGACTAAAGCCGTCGAGATCATGACATGAAGTTGCCTCCAGTGCTTTGAAATGACACCTCTTTTTATGAGCTGGATAAAAATCACAGAAATTGACCTCCTTTTGAGTCGTCCTTACCCCTCATTTACAGCTCTACCACGATTGGCTGCCCAAGGTCAGCGTGATCTCGAAAAGAGCTGTCGCTGCCCTCTCAAATGTTTGTCCTCGACTTCCAGAGGCATCTGCGTCTACCGTACAAGAACAACTTTCACCATCTGCTCCAAGTCACTCCACTCCGTAAGACTTTTGTCCTCCTCTTTTTAGGTGCTGATTTAACTATTTCTCTACAGGCGTCACAGATACGTGACATACCGATTTTTCTGATCGGAAACCTCAAGATCATATACATGTGGTAATTTCTATGTATCTTGCCAGTGGACATTTCGGCAATGGCGGTGAGTTAATAGCCCGAAATCCAAGGTCAGCATTATATCCCTTTTCGAATCTCTGGGTCGTGTGGTATGATTACCCTTGTCTGGGAAGCTTGCTGTTTTTATAGTTCTTTTTTTTTTTCGAAAAAAACTGCATGGAATGAATATGGGCGGAGGTTCTGACAGTAAACTCCGTCGAAGGAGCAGGAACATGGTTCTGCTATTCGATAGGCGTAGTGTGAGCGAGCAAATGATGTGTGCGAGTTTGTCGGCGGGAACTAAGTGACTACAAGAATCGGATCGGAGAGTCCATGTTGTTACTTATTGCCGCAAACATTGTTCAATTCATTCAATTTCAGACCAAATCTGAAATTGACACCTCCAGAATTGACCCTCTCCAACAGTCCCCCAAGTCCCGAAGCCATGTCCGATTCTCCCACTGACTTACCCTCCACTGAAACCGAAGACTCCCCTTCCACCTTTCACAACTTTTATCAACGCGCCTCCATGCTCACGTCACCGTTCCCCTCCAAACTTCATATTCGCTCCATGGATGAAGACGAGGACTTGGCTGTGATTGATCTAGTTAATCGACGTTTGGCTTTGGGTCAACTGGAGCCTTCACTGCCCTGGACACCAGTTCCACCAGGAGCTGGACTACTGGGCTATCCACCATTAATAACGGAACAGTACTCCGAGTCCTTTGCCGAAGCCGCGTTCCAGCATCAACAGCAGGAGATGTTGTCATCAATGATGGCGACGGCAGCGACTTCATTACAAGGTGGACAATGCTTCTTCCCTATGGAAACAACCCTCCCGACGGCAAGTGGTGAATCAGTGCAGTTTAATCTCGTAAGTTCAGTGCATAATCGGCCTTTTTGGAACGCCACATTTCTACATTCTGGTCAGCATTCGAAAGTGTTATGGTTGGAAAGATGTGGCAGTATCGCTTCAAGTCTTAATCAGCGTTGAAATGCCGACCTCTGAGGTATTCTTACAGGCCTATAGGACGCGGGAAATATGCTTTCCAGACGTACTCAATGAAATTACTTCGACGACGACAAGAATGCTGAATTCTGCTCGCCTATTCACGATTTACCCAGGTCGATCGCTTCTTTAACGCACATTCAACTCGAAAGGAGAAAGGTAGTTTGGTGTCCATGGAAGGGGAGGAGGTTCAACTGCTGGAAATCGCACGGGAAATTTGGGCGTTGATCAGGCGCATCCCACACTGAGGGTTTTCTTTCCATTGAAAGTACACATGTGGTAATTAGTAGAACACGATGACTGAATCGGTGGATCCATGCAGGACAAATAGATTGATAGATTGATGTGGGATGGAAGGATACAGAGGCGAGCTAAGGGATAGTATGGGTGCATTCTCGTATCCTAGCAGTACGGTTGTCGACCGTTTGGCTTGACACCACAGATTTCCTTTACCGAGTTTCATAATGCCTCCTCCTCTTTTACATTCAATCGAGGTAGCCATAACTCCCGTTCCCCTAAATAAACAGGTCCCTTGAAGACGTGATGTCTAGAAATCTCCCCTCACATGTGAGAAGGAATGTCATTGAATAATGTCATCGTTTATCCAGGGTAGTTTCGTGAGGAAAAAATCTCTGCAATGCTGATTGGCTTCATTTTACTATTACAATTTGACCAACCTGATACCTTGGCAACGTCCCGTTCTTTTTTTCCATTCTAATTACATTTATTGTACCGCGACAGTTGTCAGTTTCTGACAGTAATGGCAGTAAAGACATGAGGCTGAAGGAATGCCCACATGCATGGTATGTTAGTACTTTGTAGACAGACAGGATGACTCCAAATGACTAAAATGCTCAATTAGAGAGCGCTTTTTATCACCCACTGCATCAGTAGAGATTTAGGCTTAAAACAGCATGTGAAAATTGATTTATTTGACAGCACTTCTTCCTCTTTTAACCTGTTTAACAACACCTGTGGATATAGTACTCACTTTGAGCATAAGTAGCATCCACATTTTTGCATTGTGTTTTAGGCCTCACGAGTTTTTTACCGACCCGAGGGCAATACACAACTTTCGCCTCCTGTTGAAGATCCTCAAAGTGAGGTGAGCAGTTGTTTTGTCAAATGTTAATCCCTATTGCCCATTAATGTGTCGTTTGTCATCGGGTTTACTGACAGTGCTAAATAACTCCACCTGAGTGTGGAGACAAACTCGTCGATTGGATATCCTTTTCCTTGTATCAGAGAAGCAACAAAAGTGGTCTTTCACCATCTTTAATGAGGCTTCCAAAACGGATGAGTTATCATGCCAAGGGATCTGCGTTCTTAAGCTATTTTCCCTAGATTCTCTGCAACCTCCCTTCGATGACGCTTCCAGCAGTGGTGGCGTGAGGAATTTGAAAATGGACGAGCTAGCTGGTAACTCAGACATGGAGGACTCCTGTCATTTACACAAAAGACCTCCTCTAAGTAGTCCTCCTGGTTGAAGTCTTGAAGTGGTGCCTGTGTCAAAAGGAAATGCTGCTTTTGCGTCTTCTGTGGCGCAGATATGAGTTGGATGGAGTGGGAGAGAACGAGGAAGGGGGCATAGAACCAACCGGGTATGACCACGAAGAATTAGTGTTTTCTTCGGCGAATTTCAGGGATTCGCACTGCTTACCATGCTACTTTGACGTTTCAGTAACTCGTTTGGGATGGACTACTACATCTTACTGCCCCTCAGTCTACCTGATATACCACGAGCTTCTGTTGTAGGAGATAATCGTTTTCCAGAACCCAAAAATAGAGTGGACAAGTGCTTCTCTGTTGGGGAAACTTTATGTGGCATGAGCGAGCCAGGAGAGTCAAAGTAGACCATGTGGAATATCAGGTACAATTCGAGACAGCATGAAAAGTGGACATTATAGATAGATGAATGGATAAATGGATTGCGAGGTAGATGGCTGGGAAGAGAGATGGTGGATGAAGAGATAGGTGCAATACCAATTTGATGGCGAGGTGGGGAGATGCCTTCAAAGGCTACGAGCTGAAATGAAGACTGCTCGTGTCTTCCAGCAAACAGTGTGGCAATGCATGACGCGCCATAGAGTGATTATTCAGTTGAGTGAAGTGGATTTAGTGGATAAGCCTAGTCTCGGAGGCAATAGAACATGCTTAAAAGTGTGCTTGCTCAGTGTGTGAAGTGGCTGACCTTGCGATAGAGACTGCCGAGAAATTCGAGGTTAAACATCCTCTTCACCATGTGTGGTGATGGAGGTGAGAAGGTGGTTCCACCTCACTCGATGGTGTGGTATCCATAGGAATTGTTAGAGGAATTGCCAGCTTAGTGGTAGAAGACAATTACGTCCTGCATTACAATGCACGAAATGGTGTGGCTGAAGGAGAACTTAGCAACCCATTTCCATTTCCGCGTTCCAACGAAGGAGAAGACGACTTCTTGTTGGATTGTATTAATGGTAGACACTAGGGAATTCTATAAACGGTGAATTCGGGTGGTGGTGAGCTCATTAACGAAACTGAAGTCGTGACGACGCGATGAGGCAGACGAAGGGTGGAAGAGAGAGACTGAGGGAGGAGGAGCAAATGTTAGTTGTGAGGTGGACAAAAAGTTGGTCAGTCTGATTAAGTCTCCGAGTTTTGTTGAAACGCGTGAACAATTGTTTAGACGGACAGCTTGAAGGCTGTCACTGATGTCTGACTTTTGGCAGCAGACTGAAGCATGGATCTCAACACTTTGCACTCAAACGACACACGAATTCCACAAACGCCGAGGTCATTTGCGCATTCTAGGCAGTGAAGGTGTTGCACTCATCTGAACATTCCAAGAAGATGTGATTATTGTAGGCAAATACTGTGAAGGAATGCTTGGTCTTGCGTAGTGTCTATGTTTGTATGCATGCTGTAAAGTAAAGGGAAAGGAGGCGATGGTAGATGTAGGCCTTTGCCCCATGCTATGCGTCCATTGAATCCTCAGAAGTGGAAGAAGTATTCTTTTGAATTGAGTGACACTAACATCTCGACATCATCAGTCCTCCAAACAGTCGTGGCGACGTTGAGAATAGATGATAGCAAAGCAGCTGGATGAAGGACATCCAAGCCTAGGCAAATACTAGCTCATCTATCCTCTCCATCCTACTCTCCTCGCCCTCCTTACCCTGCTCCCTCTCTATCTCACTTGTCCTCTTTTTTTTGGTCTTTTAGTCACTCATTTGAGGTGGAATGAGAAGCTGTGTTGAGGAGCACAGTTACTTGTAATGAGAAGGAAAGATGAGATGAGAAAGGAGGAGAGAATTGGTTGAGGTGGTGAAGTGAACGGCCGTGAAAGGATTAGCTGACACAATGAATGAAAGAGCAGGCCTTCAGTTGGATGGGTTGGGTTAGAGGAAAGGCATGCCACGATCGGAAAGTTCGCAGGTACATTGAATGGACCACGGCAGCAGTAGCGGAGATGGCTTGCGGTGTCTAGAGAGCTGTCTACCTGACTGCGGTGGAAAAGGCGCGAATTGTAGGTGACGGGGACTTTCCATTCGATGGGCACGTAAGAAAAGAATCGGTTTAAGTGATGTTGTGACTGGAGCGATGGTAATTTATTCTAAAAGAGAGACTTTAATTCACCACTTTTATTAGTGTTGGACCGCTGTATGTATTTCTCAAGACCCTTTCAAAACAGAGGTGACTAAAGGGTGGAAGGTGGGTCCAAAGGGGGGGGGAGCATGTTTCGAGTTTTCATGTCATGCAATCTATTGCATATGCGTGAAGGTCAAAGTGTTTGACACACTTGTAACGTGATAGATCGGAACCTAAAGCTCCCTTTTTCATTTACCCCCCACTAAAACAGGTGGAATTTACGGACCAGTGAAGGTGGCCAATCAACACAATCTCATTCTTTACCCGCATCATCATCATCGTTGTCGTCCCCAACCAACGGCCCCATAAAGAGGCGTCACTTTAACTCCTCTATTTTGTTTTATCTCTACAACCTAATTTATTTAGGAATTAATAAAGCCTACCATTGTCTTGCCTTGTTTTTGCTTTCATTTGGAGAGTTACATTGAGCCATTTTATCTCCCCTTTTTCACATTTTATTTGCCCTGATGTAGAGTTTAGCATACCCAGCTGCCATTTCTAAAGCCTTCTCCTAGAATTTCCTTAATGAAATACTTCCAGGTGTAACCCACTCAAGAACGCTCTTCGGTTTTGACAATTGATGAGACTGAAATGTCAACAGCCACCTTTCGGTAGCGTTCCCCTTTCAAGCCATCATCATCCGGCCGCATCTTCTGGATCTCCTGCTGATTGACTATGGTTGGATGTGTTGGTTGATTGGACGAGTCTTCCCATGCCTCCAGGACGAGACGGTATTGCCTTATCCCTAGTGGCTGTCTCACTATGGGACTGAGATCCATCAACTCGAACCACTTAATTACAGAGAGAAATCTTATTTGTTCCCGGAAATCCCCCACATTAGAATAGGAGGAGTAAGAGAGGTTGGAAAGGAGATGCTGTCTCGTAATCCCTATCCCCTTGATAGTTTACCCCAATGAGTGGCACAACTTTCTCTCGACGCTCGAAAATCACTAAGAAATAGAAGAAAGAGGAACAGGAGGCAATGGAGATTAGAGCCTGATATTTCTGCTGTTCATGATATCAACCAATGGCCCTGGGTCATTTGGAAGGTCATACAAGGAGCTGAATCCTAGAAACGTGACCAAGTCGAGCACTCTCTTTAAGTGGATAGCGGTCTGTTACGCAGCTTCGCCCTTTTCCAGCCTCAATCTTGTCGCCTCTCTGTGTCCATTCACTGAACAGTCGCTATCACCGAGGAAACCTTATTGTTGAGAAATTCTAGACGATTCAAACTGAGGGTTAATAAGTAGGCCTTCAAGAAAGTCGTGCTTCAACTTACAGGTCCTCTGGATTGACTCTCCGGGGTCAAGGTCAATCCGCATGGCCAAAACGATTGGCGGTCACAAAAGTCCTTTCACGCGATGCTCTTGTCGCACACTGAATACTGCTACCAAGTGTGTGTTCATCTCCCTGAATGGTACAACTTCAGCACTTCCTCAGTGTGTATGCACACAGCATTGGGATAAACTTCCCTTCTCTCCACCAGTGCCTCCACTCATTCAGAAATGTGCGGGCAATGTAGAACGCTCTGGATGCAAAACTGGCCACAAGGCGTGAAGACACAATCGTCGAATAACACCAAACACTTGAGGCAAATAACATTCGAGGCTTCCCTTCCACAATTAGAGCATTATGAAACTCCCTTGCGCCAAAAAATAATGTTTTTTGTCAGATTTGCGCATCTGCAACAGTGACTGGATGCGAGCTTCATAGCTGCGGTTGGACAATGCGTGGCTCAAACAATGGCCCTCAAATTGTTCCATTGTTTGCGGGCATTTCACCGACAAGGCTTTGGATGCCGCAAACCTAAATAAAGCAGAAAAAGTGAAACAGTTGGGGCAATGGAAAGGGATTGCTTAGCAGTGTGGAGAGGTGATTTTCTGTGCATGCAGGAGAATGAAGGCTCACCGAAGCCCTCGTTTGCCTTCGCACAGGTCACAGAAGTGGCAAGGCAGTGACTAGCGGTGGGGTGAGATCAGACTAGGAAGAGTTGCAGAGCAGCACTAGGTTCACCTCCGAGACGGTGCTTTGGTTAAATTTTACCGCAAGAGGTGGCAGTCTCTCTAGCGCTACCTCGCAGGTCAATACCTACTCTAGGGAATCCACCGCAGGGGGCTCTCGACTCTCCAAAATCCCATTTGTTATGCAATTCTTAGAGGTGGGGCACAATTCAACGAGAGATTCCCCCTGGCCGAAACAGAAGGCGCTACCAGGGCAAACACCAAGGCGGACACTCCAAACGGAATGAAAACTCGGGAGAAGAAATTGCACTAATTTAAGGCGATATTTAACAACAAGACCTCTCCCATCCGGTCTCTACCACCATCCAGGTGCAATGGACACCCGTCTGCACCCACAAACCCCCAGTCCTTCCATGTTCTGGCCCATCGTGCTGCACTGGTGGGGAGGCATTTGGATGCCGTCGACGACCCTAAAGCAACATGAATGAGAGGAGTCTTGGAAAGTATCCCTAAAACAGACAAGCCATCTGTTGCGTGGCCTACGAAGGCAATAACTCGCACTACAACCAATCGCCTGCTTCTAGCCGCGCCTCCACCAATGGACAGTCGGTGGTGGCCAACACGTTCGCACGGTTGGAGTTGGCCAGCAGGCTTACTAGCCAGCTACGTGGATAGGGTAAGTTGACAGGGGTGGACAGATAGGTAGATAGATAGATGGAGCAAGTGAGTGAATGAATGAGTGAGTGAATGACTGAATGAATGAATGAATGAGTGAGTGGGCGAGTGTCTGAATGACTAGGTTGATTTAAAACGACACATCAAGAGGAGTCGACCACAACAAAAGAATCTTCCTTCTCCTAGATAAGAGGGAGATAAAATCGACCAACTGAATGTCTGGACAGAGGAGGGACTTCAAGAGAGACGTCTAGACGTATGCTAAATGAGGTTGGAACACGAACATTGCTGGACACACGCCATGGCAGATTTGGTGAAGGCTCGGTGGTGTAAGAATGGATCCACGAAAACCGCGCAAATTGAGATTGGAAGGGTTGGAAGGAGGAACGGACACACCGCCACCGTTGCTAACATTGAAGAAGAAGACAGGTTTTAGTGGAATTGTCACTGCAGAAGGAGAGTCGAATCTACGACACACCTCGCCTCTACAAATCTGCCCACCACCACCTGGACCAGTTGCGTTTCAAAGATTCTCTCCACAGCTACAGCCACAACAACCGGATTATAATGTCTCTCTTGTGAGTGGCTCAGCATCGTTTTATGCTTTGTACACTTGGATCACGTGCATCCCATTCCTATGAGGCCCGATTGTCCCATTCGCTCAGGGTTCTACGATACCCTCGCGCTTCTTCCAAGGCATCAGAGAAGCCTGGAATCGCAACTTGTGTTGTGTATGTCTCTCACCCATTCGAAAACTTGGATTCGTACCCCATCTTCCATTGGACCACATTATCGAGAGAGAGGAGGACTAAGATATAAGCATTTGCTGCATCGAGTGCTACGCAGAATTGATGGTGCTACAAGAAGACATGCGCTCGAATCTCGATGGCTGGCACGGTTAGCTCGTGGGTGCTTCTCGCAGCACTGATTACGTTGTGATAGCTGACACGGGAGGCTGACCAAGGGGAGCGTCGGGGACGACGCTCGAAAGAAGAGAGGGGCTGTGTAGTACTTTGTTTGTTCGAACTGCCGGTTTCGGTCACTTGTGTGGCCATCTTGTACTAGCTGGTTGGACGGCCTCCTGCCCGTGCCAACAGCCCCCAAGCCCTCTGTTTCCAGAATATATATTCTGCCCCAATACTATGCCTTCTTTTACCTCAAAGGGAGTCTCGGGGCGCTACATACCACTCAAAAATATTACGCATTGGTAGGATTCTGCCTTCCAGTCCGGAGGGTCGTTCCGCGAAAAATCGTTGTGAAAAGGCAATTTTATGCTTTTCTGTCTATCTCGCAAATTTTGACAGAGACCCTACAGTTTAAAGTGCAAACACATTCGTAGATTAAAGTTCACATAACTTGAAGGGTTGCATTTATGTGTAATACTTTTTTTGTTGGCAGGTCTCAGGGTCGTGCCAACAACCCCCATGCCCTCTGTTTCCAGAATAAATATTCTGCCCTAGTACTATGCCATCACATACTTTAAAGGAAGTCTCGGGACGCTACATATATTGTAATAAATGCAGACTCAGGCGAGAGGCGGGAAAACGACTCGAATCTCTTGTTTGACGAGATCGACGAGCAAGGGAAGCAAATTTACCTTTCTAAGACTAGCGTGTTACCAAATAAGGTTAGCAAATTAACGTAAGGATGCAAACAATACAAGGCTTGATGTAACTGGGACAATATCAAAATAAGTATGTTTTTCAAGAAAGGCAGCTTTTATTAAATTTAGTTAATTAGATAATTTCGTAGCTCAAGATGCTGATCGGAAGATTGCTCAAGCGTAAGTTGCCAGAATGTATGCGGATTATCAAGTGTAAATACTGAATCACACAGTCTAGGACTACGTTGAACAAAACACCAGTCGTTAAATACAAGTCTGACTTCAAAACCCCGTTTGTCGATCTAGCCTCTTGATGCATGCGCACAAAATTGAAAAAAAAATTACAGGTTTTTCTAAGAGATACTATCGTTTATTTTTTCGGTTTTTATATTTATGTCCGCATGTTTTGTTCCTATTGACCTTGACTTTAAAACTGTTTGAGGGGGTTCTGGTATTTGTACCTCTGGTGACCGCCATTCGCAGCTGCTTCCAACTCCATTATCTTTCATGTAAAACATGTCTTCGGCTAACTGCGAGTTTGAGAGACTGCCTCGGATATATGAGCCCAAGGTCTACATTCTGGAACTCTACCCAAATGCAAAAGATTCCACTTTCTACGGAAAGGTGACAATCTGCATGTCTCTTACGCTGCCCACTAACTCAATTGTTCTCAATGCCAAAAAGATTGAAATCATTTCTGCAAAAATTAGGCATTCAGCATCAAAGTCCGAACTGATAGGTAATCCTTCTCAACTTCATTTACTGATATGTTTATTTTTCGTTAGCTCCTACTGATTCAATAGTGTATGATGAGAAACAGGAGAAAGTAACGGTAAACTTCGATTCCGAGCTGGAGGTAATGTTTTGTTTGCGTGCATTATTTACACGTCAATGCTACTTTAGGCAGGAGATGCTGATTTGTGCCTTGAGTACAAAGGCGTAATAGCCGATGATATGCATGGTTTTTATCGCAGCACCTACAGGGATTTAGATGGTGAAGAACTCATTATTCTTTCCACTCAATTTGAGGTAACATTTGTAATACTATGTATCTTACAATTTGGAAAGCGACATAACTTCAAAGTTAGTCAGAAAATTCACTGTTCATATTGAGGTTGCGGTCGGTTCATTTGGAGGTGATTTTTTCCCTTCAAAGCGGTTTTCGGGCTGTCTATTGGGCCGATCCCGTGATCAGCTCAGCTTAGTTGTGACTTTTCACGTATCAAGCCACATACAGAAGAGGTATTCTTTCAGCGACTTTAAACGTCTGGACCGTGGGCCGTTTTGTGGAATACCGCAATGAAGTTGTCTCCATGACCCTAACAGGGCTCACTCATTTGACAGCTTTTATCATTGACACAGTGTGAGTGATGTGAGGGGTACCCGGTCTCCAGCTGACACTGTTGATCTCTGAAATTCGCCGTTTCGCATCATCTGTCGCGGTTGCATTCCATTTCGTTGAAGCAGAGTAGTTGGTGTTACAAAGGTTGTTAGCGATGCTCCTCATCATTACTGGTGGGTTTCTACGCTTTTCGGCAGGTAGTATTTCCAGGTTTCCCATAAGGTATGTGGATGGCCTTTCTATGTTGGGATGGTCTCAAAACTCCGTACTCTTCGACTTCCAGAATTTCGATTTACTGCCTTTTTTGCGCTCAGGAGAAAGAAACACCCCGCTCTCATGGTTCTGATAGCGGCATTGTTCATTTTTATTGCGTCAGCGTTTATGATATGTTTGGTAAATAGTTAATTTAGTTACCGAGCTTATTCCACTCAGCATCACTTGCTACTTTCCTGTTAACCAACGAATTTGCTTGGGCTTGAGGTTTTGTCACGGTGGAAGATTTTAGGGTAATGCATATCCTTTGAAGTAAATTCATTGAAAGAGCGCTGAAGGCTTGAAATGTTATAACAGCGGAGCTATATTGGGGAATTGCCCCAGACAAATTTTTGTAATATGTCTCGTGTCATCTTTTTAGGCTACGTATGCCCGTCGTGCCTTTCCTTGTTTCGATGAACCCGACAGAAAGGCCAGGTTTCGTATTTCGATGATCATTCCCGACCACCTAACTGCGTTGTCCTGCATGGTAAGTTCCCTTCTCTTTGAAGGCCGCATTTCTCTCCTAATTGAATCGCAAAGTCACTTTATGGGTTTATTTTTTAAGCCCTTTTAATGAACGTTGGTACTGTATTTCACCCTTGCATCCTGTTTATGTTAAGATGAAACATGTTGTTGGGCGACGCTTGTTCCGCTGGCTCTGTGTTCAAAATGCTTAGATAGGAGGAGGGTGGGGAGCGGGCGTCAGATGTGCGGAGCCAGGTCATTTGGACGCGGCAGCCGCGTAACGCACTGGTGGGCTGGGTGTGGTCAGCAGGGTAAATAGTGTTTTCTCTGTGTGCGCTTTCTTTTTTAATTTTCGAGTCTTCATCTGGGTGCCTCCAACTCCCCACACCTGCACAACCACCGACTGACAAGTGCTACATCACCCATAGTGGCTGTCAGTAGCTGTATCCAGGTAATCCACCCTTGAGAGAATCATGCTGATGGTGCAACGAAGCAGTTGCTACACTTTCTAAGCACCTTCCTCTTTAATCGAAGTCTCGGACGAATCGTTTCGGCATTGCTTCCTAGATATGAGCAGCAGTTGCCTCCACATGTAGAATTTGACATGACTGAGGGTCATTTGTCCCTCACTCGTATTGGGTGTGAGTGACGACGAGGTTGCATTGATCTCCTCCAGCCCGAGGTGTCGCGGAAGCCAGTGGAGAGTTGTGAATTGAAGAAGTATGGCCTGACGACGGCCACATCGCATCCCTACGTGAGGGTTGCCTTCGATGAGACGCCACTCATGTCCACGTACATCGTGGCCTTCATAGTTGGGCGTTTCGATTACACCGAGGCGCAGGACGTGAACGGTGTCCGAATCCGGGTCTACACGCCCCCCAACCGCTCCCACTTGGGTGCACACGCGCTGAGAATGGCGAGAAGTGCCTTGCCATTCTTCACGAAGGTGTTTGGAACGGGCTACCCTCTGCCAAAGTTGGACTTGGTGGCTATTCCGGACTTTGCGATGGGTGCGATGGAGAATTGGGGACTGTTGACCTATCGGTGCGTCTTCTTTTTGACCTGCCTGTTGAAACGGCAGTAAAAGTAGCGATGGCTCCCTCCCTCAGAGACCTGTCAGTGTAGTTAAGCATCCTTGTACTTGCGTTTGCTGTTTCCTCGCTAGCCTTGAAGTAGAACTGTGGTTTGGGTTATGGTTGTTGGGAGTGGGTGGGGTTTCGAGGGCCCCTTGCGTGTTTGCCTTTACACGGTTGCTACGTTCCACTCATTGAAGCTGGAATGGTTCTTTTAAGTCTAGTTTGCCTATGTAATTGTCGTTTCTGAGGTGCCTGAGGCACTGTGAGGAATGGCGTTGGGGAAACAGAGTCCCTATTAACTACTGATTTTGTGGAGGCCAGGAAGGTCCATGCATCTGTGCTAGGGCTCACTCGTCTACTTAAGTGTCGATGTGAGTAGCATTTTGCCCTAGGGTTTGCAAGCTTATGTAGGATTGCATATTTGGCGACTCATGTTATTGAGGTGGTGGTAGGACTCGTGGAATCTGCGTCATTAGGCATTTGTCGTTCCTCTGCACCCACGCCCGTTTACATAAGTGGCAAAAGAAGTTGTATCTCGTTTCCGCGGTAGCCTGTCCATCTGGAAGGGTCACCGCTGCCACATCATCTTGCTAATTGCTTTAAAACCATTTAATTTCTCCTGTGGGCAGAGAGGCGAGATTGTTGGTGGACGAGACGGAGTCGCCACTGATATTGAAACGCGGTGTGGCGTTGACTGTGGCCCACGAAGTCGCGCACATGTGGTTCGGCAACCTGGTTACCATGGAGTGGTGGACCCACCTTTGGCTGAATGAGGGCTTTGCCTCGTGGATTGAGTATCTTGCGGTGGATCACTGTTTCCCGGAGTACGATATCTGGGTGAGTTATTTTCCTCCCCACTGTACCCTCTCTTCGTCAGCATCGTGCACTCTGAACTGCTCATGTCGCTGGGAGAAATGAATGGATGGATGTATGGATGAATGAATGTTTGTATAGATGGATTGTTGGATGTGGTTGCAAGTTGGTTGGTGAATGAATTGTCAGGTGGATTATCTAGGGATGACTTGTCACACAGAATTCTCGTGTCTGTAGGATCATTTGCTCACCCTACTCACTAAAGATATAAGTAGTTCAACCAGCTATAATTCGTCGTCTTCCGGACATTCCAGTGAAGTGGTGTCTATTGCTTAGCAATTTTAACTTTGCTAGTTGCCTATTTAAGCATCTCTTGATTTTCAAATCCTTACTATCCTTAGCAGTGTTCCCTTATCACTTGTAATGTCATCATTTACAACGTTATTGTCTGATATTTTCTCCATCTACTCAATTTGTTCTTCAGCGGTATGCGTCATTGTGCATAATTCTGCATCTAAAAGTGGTTGCGCTACAGAACATCCGCTCCAAAAGACCTCTGGTATCACCTGTTGCTCTTGTTGATCACTACCCTGGCAATTGAAATGGCACTTGGTACCTGCCTCGCAGACCCCCAATAACTGCTGCTGTTCTTTAAAATTCACTTTATCCTACTTTTTCCTTTCTCCACCACTTGAATTTTGCTTTAAGTGTCATAATTTTTACCCAGACTGTCTTTCTCACCGACGAGGTATCCAGCGCCATGGCAACAGATGCACTGAAGACCAGTCACCCAATAGAGGTGGGTCTATCGTACTGGTTCAATTTTATCCCATCGGCTGTGCTACATCTTCTCAATTCCTTATACCACTCCTAATAGGTCGAAGTTCATTCTCCTGACGAGGTGGCTGAGATATTCGACGCTGTCTCCTATCAAAAGGGCTCCTCCATCATTCGCATGCTTAACGACTACCTGGGACCAGAGGTAAGTCCCACTAAATCCGGCATACGAGGGGCGCTAAATGTCTTTAGAAATTCACGAAAGGCCTTCACCTCTACATCTATCTGCT
>MIEF01006473.1:0-11018 GCA_001870725.1 Taenia solium
CACAAAAGTCAGGTCAGATCCACTGGTAGTGAGAGCGCCTTCTTCCTCTTTTTCAATTTCTCCACCTCCTGCGCTTTCCTCATTTTCCATATTTTCATTGTCTCCTGAGCTTCCTTCATTTTCCTTACTTTCCTCACCACCTGGGCTTTCTCCATTTCCACTACCTTCGTCATTGCCCGCGCGTTCTTCCTCTTCTGCTTAAAAAAACATTCCATTGATAAAATCACATTGCACAAAAAAGAATGCTTAGCCTAAATTGTGGGAAAGCACTAATGACGACTGTTGTAGGATGTGTAGCTCAGCATATGTTCCAAAGATGTTATGCAGAAAAAGAGTTCAGGAGAAATACCATTAGCACCAGCTTACCGGTGGATAGCGTTTTAATTGTTTTGACATAGTGCAAAACTCTGTCACTTCCTTGGAGTGCTTCAAAAAGTATAACGTATGATTTGCCAGGATCAGGGACCTTGAAAGCAATCTCCCCAAATGAGAAACCTCCGACTTTGAAAATAGAGGGGCGGGATGGATCAACTGGCATTGCATGCAGACTGATTCTGTCTGCATGAAGCTCAGCCAGGCCTTTGGTGTCCCAACTTAACTGGTAGGTCTGAGGACCCACGTGGCTCCAATCGAAATGGCGTGAAAGCATGAGCTCTTCAGTTTTGTTAGCTTTTGTCATCACCACCTCTAAATAACCAAAAAGACCTTGTCAGTCAAGCTTGCCCTGACTATTTTTCAATCAGTCGCGGGAATGTGGGAACCTATGTTGTCTAAACAGTGCCCATTCCTTGCTCAAGAACTCGCTATATCTGAGGAACTGATGCGACTGTAGTTAGGGCACCTTCACTACGTCTGGGCAAACTTCATCCGTGTAGATACTGCTTGGTTTTCCTGACACAGGTGTAGCTGTCAACAAAACGTCGCTGAGTTTGAAGGGAAAATGAGAGAGTTGTTCGCTTATTTGGAAACAAGGCACATTTGGTGGCAACGTCTCTGTCTACTCACCGCATTATTGGGCGGTGAATTGCAAGACATTGCGATGTGATATGAGAGCTTGCATTTCGTTTGACGACACTCAAAACCGTGCGTGGCTATCTATGCATGGACACGGTTGCAGAATGATTGGGTAGTCTTTGGACACTCCCGAGAGAAATTGTGCTGCATCCATTTCGGGCAGAAACCTAATTACCTGCTCACTTACAACGCACCACTGGACAATTGAAACTCAGTTCAAAATGCACTAAGTAAATGTCATCTTGCTTAGGCAATCTGGTTCTATTTCAAAACGACAAATGAAACAAAAGTGTCGTTATATCTGACGCCGCAATTTTCCTACTATTTCGTGGGTCAATTCGCAGCTCAAACGGAAGAGATGGCTGTGCGGATCTGCATCAATAAAAGCACCGTGTTTTTGAAGCCACTGCTGGTAAATTAAAATGGAATTGAACTGAATTGAAAACCTGCCACATCTGTGTATATGTCCCCAGCGCGAAATCATAGGGTACTCCTTTTTTGAATTTTCTTCATGTCACGTGCGTTTTGTCCAACGATTCCATTCAGCCTCACGCCAACCTGCCTATCATAAGCTTTTTTAATTGAAATGTGGACAAATCTTTAGTCGCAACACATAATGCCTACCACGCTGCAGACAGTATGGTGCATTAAACTTGACTTACCAGCTAACATGCAAAAGCAGTGTACTTATATTCACAAGCCTTAGCTTACCGCTGAGTACTCTGTGTATCGTACCACTGTAAAGCCAAACGCTGTCCTCATCTTTGAATGCTTCGAGACGAACACTGTACGGTTTATTGGGCTGCAACCCTCTGAGAGTGGCTTCTCCTTGAAAGAACTTGGTGGTTATCATATACGGATCGCCAGAGAGATCAGCTGCTAGTGCATTTAAGACGATTAGGTTAGCACCGAGCTTGGTTAGGCTATGAACCTCCCAAGTTAAACGATAAGTCTGGGCGTTCACGAGTTCCCAATGAAAGTACTTCGATATCGGAGTCCCTCCAATCTCGCTCTCTTTTGTCGCCGTCAGTCCTAAATAAGCAATAACAGGTGCAACGTAAGTATTAAAATGTCCAAAGGGGATTCGAAGTGCAAAATTCTACCTCTTTGCTCCACTGTGGATCGAAATTATTTGTAGTATGGGTTGAAAGAATTTTAACACTTATAGTTGCACAGGAATGTGTGGAACACATTGAAAGTGCAAACTTCTTGCATGCCTAATGATGCTGCTTGTTTCATTTCAAATAATTTTTATCAGTAGAATCCAAATTTTAACTTGACCTAGTGACTGTTTCTTACTGTAGAACTTGCCCATTTAGACAGTGTGCATTAAAGCGCTGAACTGTGACAGAGTATGCAAAGATATCGACCTGTGCCAAAAGTGGGATGAGTTGAAATATATGCCTCAAATGAACTAAAACTCAAGCGGAAAATCATCCATGCCGACTTATGGAGAGTGCTTGGGTTCGAGGTGCAGGATCAAGTTAAGGCTGAGGTTGTCGTGTCACCACTTTGCAGCAATGTCCTGAGGTCAAACGTGGATTAAATGGACAAAAGCCCGATTTATGGCAAGATTTACAGTACACTATACAATGTGCAAAGTACAACTGAGCCCGCCTCGCACCTGTTCTTGTTCTTAAAAACTGACGTCAATTACCAATAAAATGGAAAGGTAGAAAGGTGTAGAAACACCTGTCATTGTCAGCACTTCTGATTGAATTTGACAGCAATATCGTAGTAAATGATCAGAACCTTTGAATTATCTAAGGTGCATTCTACATTTACTGTAGATCCATCCACTTTCGTAGATTTCATCTGCACACAGCTCCCTAAGGAGTGCTGGCAGTTATTGGCCCCGTTAACGCAACTTTTCAAAATGCAGGAAATACGGAGTTAAACTTTTGGAAATATGATAAAATCAAAATTCCCGTACAATAGCATAACGTGAGTTATCAGACTAATGAAAGCGATTCTCTGCTGACCACAATAAATTGCCCAAGTGCATCTTACCACGATCTCCAGTCGGTCTTCTGGCCGAAGAGGAGGTAGCCATCATGGTGAGACAGAAGCAAAGCAGCATCGTTAATCCACAAATATTTTGCAGCCTCACGTCATAACGCATTTATGAAATGGGCCTATCCTTAGATTAGCCTATCAGTTATGTTGGCCTTAACCTGCAAGGCCCTTCTCTATTTGTACAATAAGGCCACCAGATGTTAGTGCGTGTGTGCGTTTGCATGTGCAGTGCTCATATTTGTTAGCATTAAAGCGCCTAGAGGCAAACTGTGAGGCGATGTGCACTGTTGACCACAGGTCTCTCATAGGATCAATTATTCCTGAGAGGTTGCAGCCCGACAAGTTGTTCAAGGCTCGTCTGTAGGCATTTAAGCTCAAGTCAGTGTCTTGTTATTCACCGGAAAAGTTGAAACACCAGCTACTAGCAAGTTGGTGCTGGTGGCTATGAACCCATCAACATCGCATGATAGAAAGTGAACCAGGTCAAACCTCTTGCACTCTGCATGGTGCTGAGCAAATTGTGGCCGCGTTGTTACGACTATCTGTTTGTAGTTATCTACTGAAAAGACTTATGACAGAAGAACCGTTATGGGGTTCGGAATGCTTTCCGATTGTTAAATGCCTGACCACGAGGTTTGAAAATTCAGAGGTGATTTGGGGCGCGACTGACGAAATCAGAGGTGATCTCTTAGGCATAAGCACATACAATTTCGAAGCGATTTAATGTCATAAGTAAGTCCAGATATCGCGTTTGGCGAGAAAGAATGCGGAAGGACATTCGCACAGTAGTCCCATTTATATCCCCGGCAGTAGTCTTCAGCCTCGGTTCGACAAATGGCAGTGAGGAGAACCCTGAGCCACCCCCTTTGTATTACGGTGCAGCAGCAGAACCTTTGTCAAGATCAAACGATTTCTCTAGGCTTTGATAATTATTCTTATCCTATTTTAAGGAGCTAATATATTCTGCAGGGCCAACTGCCAAATGTGAACATCAAGCGTGAAATTTGAATGCGACATATATCTGCAAATCATGATGGCTGACATGCGAAATTATTTGCTAAGTCCGCATTCTTCGCAAGGGGAAAGGATGTTGGAGAGGAGCGCTCATTGTAGCTGATATCCCTGATGTATTTCTTCGCTTTGAGCATTTCATATTTACTTATAGTTTTAAAGTAAATGTTCTGATGGTCCTATTTATCTCAATCGACCAACCATTCACCCACTTTGAAACCCACCTCTTGGGCAAAATAACCAAATTTGCCGGTTGGAACACATTTGAATGCTTGCTTACATCCGAGTGGTAGAGAGCTAAAAAGTCGCTACAACATTTTAACAGTGTAAATAGGTAAGAGGAAGCCCATACACACCTAGACGCAGGATTCTCCTGAAAAAATTTCAGATGCCTCTATTATACAAACCAATCGCCTTTTATGGGCAATTGCTTAGGTGTATAATGAAGATAGCCAAAGGAATTATAAACGAATGTGCTGAGAGTTTGATTTTGGCCAAGTTTTTTATCTGCGACTGCACTAGCCCGCAATTAAATTGAATACTACTGACCAGAATGTTTATAAGAATGCATGTAGGTGCAATATTAGGAAACCCTAACTTTTACTTTTAGTGGTAATGGAAACAACTCGAGACGGGCTCTTAAAGCCAGTTGAGAATGCCCATTACTCAGCACAATGAGGCGAGTAAGAAAGTAAGAGGCTTCATTTGAACTTTATTGAATCAACCATACGAAGTTTAATGCTCACTGCAACGGACCATTTTTACCACTAACTAGTCTAAGGAACACAAGTGAATACTGTGCGAATTTTGGCTTCAAGGAATTCTAAGACATCAGAAGCACCATTAAAGCTAATCGCACAATTAAATCTCGTCGGCTGAATGCCTCAAGTCGTAGCTTAGAGGTAGTGTATAAAGGTTGTGAAAATTGGAGGTGAAATTGCTCTCCAGATGCGAGTATCAAATCCAAAACGTCATCTTAACTTGGCGCTTCATGCACAAAGTGCAGGCTTAAGTCAGCGAAAACGCATAGCATGTTTGTATGCGATTAGCTTTAGGACTGAGGAAATAGCGCATGGCTGTGGCTACCAAGAGCCATGCCCCTTGACACAAACACTGCGCTTACTCTTCTATGGATCTAGCTTAAGTGAAAGTCACACCACACAGATTGCGCCATGGGCCAATTTCGACCCATCTCGGTGGTGAGCGTCCTGACTACAAAAAGCTGCATAGCATGTCAGCTCATGTAATCGTGCACGCAAGGCTAGACAGATTAGTACCGCCATATATGGTTGAACCGCATGGTTATGGAAAGAGGATGGTTTGGTCGATGGGAGTATAATAGGAGTGCGTAAGATGGGTTCAATCCAAGGCCTGATATTCACAGGCGAAATATGTAAATCTCGGAAATTAAGAATTGGTTTGAGTTTGTGCACAGTTCGATGTCGAAATTTGACCATCTGAGGAACATTTATTTGGCAATATGCGTGCAGATGCCGACTTGCGTAGTGGCATTGAATTTCAATCTAAAATCATTAAGGAAGGTGAGACACCTCCGCAATATTTTCAGCAACAAGACTGTTATGCTTGAAGGATTTCGGGCAGGTACACAGTGCTATTGCATGGTGGAACTGAGGTCAAGGCGAACTTCTCACGCCTTCTGCTCCGCGGCGCACAAGTTGTAGGCGCTGATCCAATCTCCTATTTGTGCATATTTCAAAGAAAAGATCTATGCTGGACAGACAGAGGGTTGGGGTCAAGAAAGCGGTCAAATTTCAAAATATTTTGCAGCGAGACTCAAAAGTGGTGGGATGATTCAAAAGCTGAGTTGTATCGACTTGAATTCAAGCAGGGTCAAAGTAGCAGTGTGATGCTCCTAGTCGACTGCTAAAGAAAGGGCGAGAGCCGTCGCGCAGCAGTTGCGCTCACACATGTAATGCTTGTTACCAGTCGCAATTCAATGAGTGGTAGTGTGGCGGCATATGCTTGACCGCACATGTATACGATGGTTGACTTGCTGGCCAAACCACGCGTAAAATGCTGTGAAAGTGCAAAACAATACTCCATTAATTTTAAATTAAGAAAGAAAGAACAAATATGGCAGGTTATTAAGCGATTCCAGTGCGTCTTGGTTGGCTAGTAACGTCTCGAAAACGTCACTTCAAATGATATAATTCAAAACTGTCGCCTTTCCTTATAGAACTGCAAAGTTGTAAGTTGGTAATAATCTAAGACATTGCTAATTCTGATTTGTGTTACTAATTTACGGCAACGATCTCATAATGCATGCGATACGTGAACTGTTTGCTTAACTCTTGGTCTCGGCTAGTGGTAACTTGAGTGATCAGAGTACCTTCATCTAGTGGGCTAACCACTGGCCCGTGGCGGTGGTCCAATCCTTCCTGCAAGTCTGAATGAATATGCTCCGCTTAAGTGCAATTTCCTCTTTTGTATCCAGAAGAGTCCTATAATAATTATGAAATCGCACTTCATGAAATATCATGTGTAATCGTGTGCAATATGCTTTGGTCAAGGAGCCAATATGTGTCCTACTCATTGCAACCTTGTCGGCGTTGGCTGGCCCCCAAGCCATTTTAGTGGCTGAAGATTCCTCTGTATGCTGAATAGATATATATTTGGTGCCGTGAAAATCTCCCCAGAGATGAAAGCAAGCATCACTCTAGAGTGTTCCTGGTCCATTTTCTCGTCTGTAACCCTTGTAAAATCTGATCGAACGCACAGGTTGTATCCACCCATATTTGTTTGTCAGAGTCATTGAGAGTCAGAAGAGAGTTGGGAGGAGTTGGATATTTATCTTCTCTTCTCTTCAGAGGATGCTGCATCATTCTTTTGGGCAAGGTTATGAACCTCACTCCCTTCTTGTCAAAAAGGCACATTTAGGAACACATGCCCATATATGCATTGAAAACAGATGCGGAGAATAAATCTCTTAAATGGCTTAGAGGTTAGTTTTCATGGTAAAGGTAGAGCTGCCGGGACACAAATTAAACTTTTACAAAGACCGAGGGCTAAACGTGCAAGCTATTGCAGGTGTTATTGCATAAAGTTATGTCAGCCTTCGTTATCAGGGAAGTCTCGAGAAGCTGCGATGCTACAGCCAAATGTCAAGTTTCGCTAGCATAATATTACAGCATTTAAAAGTAGGCTGCCACTGTGGCGTCTTAAGACCTCTTCAAAGTCTAAAGAATGCATAGTACTAAAGCAGAATATATTTTATTCTAGAAACAGAGGGATTGGGGTCTGCTGGCATGGCCCGGAAGTTAGCCATCCGACTAGTACCGTATGGCCACCCAAGTGACCGAAATTGACAATCTAATCAAACAGAGTATCATAGGCACAACTCCCTATTGAAACGGTAAAATATGCAAATGTTTGTAGAATTTATAAAATCACTCACAAGAATTTAGAATATTCTTAAATTTGATTAAATTCCAGTGCAAGAAAACCAGCGTTCTCATGCACAGGTAACTTTTAGCATTCTTAACCCTTTAACCTTGCATGAAAAATTAATTTTCCTTTCGAAAATATCAAATTGGAAATATCTTGACTTCTTTGGTAAAATTTGAGCTGTAAATGCTATCTCTTCCTTACAAGACAGCAGTTTTTCAGTTTGGTACCTTCAAGTCTACTGGCTACATTTTAGGGTATTGTTTGTAGGTATAGTGTGTCGTTTTCGATTACATCATTGTCAGGATTATAACCAAACAGGCCATGCTCGATGAAAAAAAGGAAAAACTATCAGGCATTATGCTCAACTGGGTGATGCTAGCGGTTCAAAGTTAAAGTAGGCAAAGAAGCCTCTTCTCCCGATGTTAAGTTGTCTGATATGCATCGAGAAATTGCCAAAAATACTACGACATTGTACTTTTCTTTAACTTCGTATTGTGGTCACGTGTATTTATTTGATAGTTGAGTTGTCGTGACGCTTTTTGTAGGATAGTAGATCTAGTGTAATATTCTGAGAGAGAATTCCCTATCACTAGTTTTCGTGGTCATTCTACAACTGCGTGGTAGCAGTTTTGCATTGTTTGAGTTGCTGCAATATTCATGTTGGGACGTCGCGCTCATCTGATTTCGTAAGCCCATTTGAGCGCACTCTTCTTCGTCGAAGAACCGAATGGTGTCCCCCATTAAAGACAGGGTTGTTACAAGCACAAGCTGGAGTATCAGCCCCTACCGCTGGTGCTATGCTGCTTATAAATGGGGGCTCACGTGCAACTCTTGCTAAATTTTGTGATTGCCGTCTTAATCATCAGAATGCGTGCTTTTCCCCCACCGAAAGTGTCCTCCTGGGATTATTGCTCACAAAGAACTCATAGATAAAATTATCCTTGGAGATGTAGTGCTATGCTGATCACTTTGGAGACAATACCCTGGCCACGTTAGCCTGTTTGTATTCTGGCCCGTGGCAATGCGATGGAAGCGGAGTGGTCTCGTCCGTTCGTTTGTTTAGAAAAGTAGTTCAAAGTGACTACTAATTTCAGTGCTGGCAGTGCAGCAAATGGTTGATTGACACACCACAGCGGTACAGACAAGTGCCTGGAGCTGTCTCGGTCTCAACTTAGTCAATATATGGAATAGACCCGATGACTAACAGATGAGCGACGACTTGGACAAGTGTGATGCCTGTCTCTATCCACACTTCAGTATGGTAGCAAGCGTCAAGCGCCACCTTCCCGTTCATTCGGTTGTCTGGCTTGTAGCAGTTTGAAAGACAAGCGGCAAATATGATTATTCTCAAAGCCGCACTGACGTCGATCAGTGTTGCCACAATTTGACCCCTTAACATGATTCAATGGCTTGTATAACTGCCAAGGTGCAGTTAAATCACCCCTAATAATAAAGCCAAAAGGGGCAGTGATAGCGTATTCAAAAATAGTGTGCGATCATTAACAGCGCTAGTCGTAGACGCGTACAAAGGGCTTAAAGAACTGCCCCTCTGGAACAGTCAGAGACAATAATGGGTCTGTCGGTGAGAGGCAGCATAACTAGTGTAATGCGAACTAAACTTTAGTAAAAAGAAGCGAAATCATTTGCAAGTTTAAAACATCAGCTGCTTTCTATAGGTGATTTAGACCATCATGGAGTATTTTTGAAGTGCTAAGTAATTGTTCCACACCAAAGCCTTCGAAGCGTTCATAAAAGGAATGGGGTACCGGTGTAATACTGAAGCTGAAGATTGGCTCAAAAGGCAAGCCCAGTGCCCAAATCTACGTTTTAGTTCTTTCCCCACTAAAACTTTAAATAATGGTTATTCTAGAAAACCCCCTTTAAAAATCACACCTATCTTCTTGTCATACTAAACAGGAGCAACTCCTTACTGAAAGCACTTAGGCAATGCAATGATTCCATTTGCAGTTCCGACTCATCGCCATTCTCAGGTTGCAACATTTCGCCATTGTGGAGTGGAGTACAGCCTGACCGCGGGTGCCATTTCTTCGACTTGAGGTTTTAACGCATCGGTCACGTACAACACAGGGTGTATTGCTCCAGTGATGCAAACAGTCGCAAACCTGACAGTGCGGAGATTCGCGCTCTTGCACAATCAAAATCCCGCTGGGTTATATTCCTCCTATTAATTAAAATTTAGCAAATACGGCTTAAATTGATTGGTTGGTTGCATCTAGGAGCACACTTTGTTGTAAGTAAGCTGTCTCATATGGCACATCATTAAATTGCCCTCTTTTAAACCAAAGTCTTTCATGAGATCCATGTTTTAAAGCATGTCTATCTAAAATGTTCAAAATTCTGTCGGCGATAAAAGCCGTTCATTCAGTCCATTTTAACTCTTTCGAATGAGGTTGTTATCTGAGCATGGCAAAAATCACAGTTCTCGTCAGATGAGGAAAGATAAGGGCGCGCCGACAGCCCATGCAAACTCTGCCATCTACACCCCCATTACTCCCACCATTCACCTATTTTGCTTTCATCCATTTCTTTGCGTATTTCTTGCAAAATTGTTCACTACTGCCTCTTAATTTTTATCCTTCTTTATTCTTCATTATGCCTGCCCATCCCCTCCCTATTCACAGCCTCCGAGTTGTAGTAGTGGGCTCCCCTGAACCATCTTCATTCTCCTCTCTCCCTCCCACTCACCCATCCACCCATCCGCGTGCATCTACTAAGTGCACGTTATAGTCACCTCATTAACTAACACCACTCCCATCCCACCCCACCACTACTTGTGGCCTATAAATAGAGTCCCTTCCCTCTCTCACTCATTTGCGCATTCATTCATTTTGTCCTATTCTCCTCTAGTTTCTTTTACCGAAACTGATTTATTAAACCAAGCAAATGATAAAGCTCGTAGACGGTTACTTTCCCCTCATTGTGATGTTGTCTCACCTCACAATTTATGCAATTCATCTCACCGTCACACCCGTGACACGCATCTACTACCAATTCACCACTTTCCCTCTAAAACATTGCCACTGCCACTACTACCATTCGTCTCATACATTCACCCATACACATGTATTCATGCATGTATCACTGCCTCGTCTTTTACATTCCAGCTACCACTTCTTTTATTACATCTTCGCCTCTTAAACCACCGTCTACCAGACTCACCGAACCTCCCGTTTTCGGTATTTAAAAATGGATCGTTTTCTGACAGAATTGCATATTTTGCATTTGAATGATACCCTCAGCTTCATTAAGTCTTATCTTCACTTCATCTTTCCATCAAATACATGCAACGCACATATTTGTTCATTTTTTTCATCCTTCTCCCCTCAAGCTGCACCCAGTTTATGCGTTTCTTTTCTAAAATACTGTTCGCAAATGGCATGGCTATGGTCTGATATTCACTAGCTATCACCCAACACAGACATTTACATCCTACTCTACTTGAAATGCACTTTGCTGTTGCTTGTTTCACTCTCGGTATTGCTTGCAATCATTGAAGTGGTCATATTCTAGCTGGTGTCATCTCAGCATAGTTCGTGATCCACAGCCTG
>MIEF01006487.1:0-59116 GCA_001870725.1 Taenia solium
CCGTTCATGAGATTTAGTTCCTCAAGTGGCGCCTCATTGAAAAATGTGAGCAGAGCCTTCCGCTCCTCTCTTCTTAAGCCAAACTGTTTAATGTGATACACGTTAATTTTTAGTTTATCAAGGCGACTGTGTGTAAGTTACAAAATTAGTAGATAAGCTTACGTCGTCCACCTCATCCGGCTCCTCTTGGGAAACATCGGGTTCCTCCACAGTCTCCTCTTGAGGCCGAATCGATGATTTTCCACGTCCTGTTTTGCGTCCACTTTGTCGCTTTTGTGCTGCTGCACAAAAGGGAAGGTAGGGATAAACGAAAAGCAAAGTTATGGTGCATTGAGTCCCTAATTGTTAAAACTGAGGGGAATTGAAAATTTCACAGACGTGCTGTGCAGTGGAGCATAATGCGAACTTACCTGGAGTGCTGATGACGCCGATACCGGCCATGAAATTAGCCTCATCCTCGGGGGCCTCACCGCCACCAATGGAGGGCTCTACTTTAACCGCAGAAGAGCGAGTAACCCGTCCAGCGGCCTGTAACTCCTTAGCAACATAGTCACGCTTTTTGAGTTCGGCATCGGAGAGGCGATTACTGCGGAAGAACTTATTGCCCGATTGACTTTTGCCTGCCTTTTCCGGTGTCTCCTTGTCCTTTGCCATCTCTTTTGCAGATCCTGGAGAATTCGATTTATCAGGCTCTACTGTTTTAAAAGCCGCTGCCTCCTCGCCCACCACTTTATCCGTTTCCGATACTGTTGTCACCTATATAAGTAAAAAGCTGTCAGAAGAGCTCAAATTACTGCAAAAGACAAGCTTGTCATCATGAAACCTTATGGGGTAGCAATATGATGCAATTTCGCTCAAATTCCATTCTGACCATATTAGTCTTTTCAGATTTCAATGAAAAAGGATTCTGTATACCAACAAATTGGTGTTCTGAGAGGGTTCCATCACAGTACCTGTCGTTGTGTGGGTCTTTAAAGACCTCTGCCTTCGCAATCCTTTCATATGTCGCGATAACAATAATTATGAATTCACCTCAAAAGAACAACCCTAATGTGTCAAAGAATGAAGTCAGCTGACGCGGACATCCAAATCTGCGGAGATCAACAATGAGCTTATGTGAAAAGTATCAACGGTCTCCAGTTCTCGAATTTTGCGGTAATGGATTTAAATGTGCAATAAAAATCCGGAATGTGAGGGGAAATGGCGTCGACATAAATATCCATACGAACTTTACGAAAGTAGGTGCCTAGGAAGAACACGAATGACAACAAAGCGGATGGAATCGAGAGACGGTCTTATCAAGTAACTTCAGCATTTACAATTCTTTTACCGTAGAACATGGCTCGGCCCACAGCATTGTATATCGAATGAGTTCACGAAACTCAACTCGGAAAACAAACTGTCAGAAATTGACAAGTCTGTTCTCTTGATGCAAAACAACCACAGTATCTTTGCTTCTAAATAGCAAGTGATTAAAACACAACTAAGCTGCGATGAGCGTCATGATCAAGGCAGAGCCAAAGGCAGCACGACCAAAAAGCTGTTTGCCCATATTTAACGCCATGAGCTTTTCGTAAAGTGGCATGCATAGCGACGGTTAGAGCCTCTGTTAGCGTTGCCGAAGATGAATCAAGAAGAAATGTACTTCTTGAATTATTTTCCAAGTAAATATCACGCTACTTTAAACACTTAAGTAGCATGGCTCATAAAGCTGTACTATTTGCACACCTCAATTTTGATCGGGGCAACTACATCGAGGGTAACGATGGGGTCACCTAAGGGGTCAAATGAGAATTAAACTCCGGTCACAACTTCTGCATTTCCCACCCAGAAATATAAAACAACTCAAAAAATGTTAAAACCGCTTCACCTCAGGCCCCGCCTCTCGTGACAAGAAAAGATAAAGCGAAACCTACTAAAGTACCATAGGGCATGAATCATGAATCGCAAGCTAGTGTAATTAGAGGCGCATATGAAGGCAGCTGACCGTTGGCTTGGAGACTTCCTCAGCAGATTCATTCAGGTTGAATTCACCACCAGGCATACCGGGATAGGATATGCTCTTCGGTGTGGCTAGCTTCTGCCGCGCTACCAACAGGTTATGTGGATCTACCTGCCTTACGAAATTACGCTCTGTCACTTCGGCAGCCTCTACTGAGCCGTCTTTTCCAATGATAACTCGGCGGTAGTATTTATTCTCCAATTTTCGGGCAGGCCGACCGCGGAATGAAGGCATATTGATTAGCTCAGGAGACTTAATATTTGGGATTATGCGGGAGGGTTTCGGCTTCTCAGCTTGAAAAACAGAGAAAATAATGAGTGAGCAATTGCCTTGATTCTAGTGTGTATGGCGGCAAGCTACGACTCACATTTGGGAGTGAGAATGAGCTTAAATTTAGCACGTTCTTCCTGCTGTTTATTATGCAGTTCCAAGAGCTCGGCATAGGTCTTATTAAAATCCAGAAGGTTCTTTGTGAAGCATCGGTCAATGTGACATCGTTTAAATTGGGGAAAGTGGGCCTGGAGGGTGGAAATTTTCGTGTGTGAGTCGGACCCCTCATATGTACGAATTCTTGTTTCAACTCTAAAATGGAAAACAGAAGAATTGTACAAAAAAACCCACAACCATGTCATGCATTACTTTTAAAACAATCACGAGAATGCCTGCTACAGGGGTCGTGCGTTTCACGATGCCTGCGGTAATTTGAAGCATGCAACTCAAACAATAGGAAAGGCTACAACTAGACACAAAACGGCTGAACAAAAATGTAAAGTCTTAGGTGAATGGAGAAGTTTAAACAGGCTCAGAGGAGGTTTCCGGGGCTACCTGTGGTGTGCAAGGATGGGCTATCAATCAACTTTGTTCTCATCAGAATAAGCCATGTGACGGGGCATCATTAAAAGTTAAGATGCTTTTAAACCCTGCAACACCCGCCCAAAACCCCATAAAACACCAACTCTATCAAAGACAAAGCTGTTGGAATAACGCAAATTCGCAAGTCAAGTAGCCTGTTTAGTGAAATTTTGGTTACAAAATGAAGTCAAGCCTTGGAATCTGACGCAGACTTCATGAAGAAAAACCTATTTCAAATCCTCAATGAAACTACCAAGTACCTTGTGTTCATTGAAATTCATGCTTACGTTGGACCCAGCAAGATAAGGCGGGAATCGTGAATCGCACACCGAAGCTCCGAAAGCTGACCACAAAGCCAGGCAATTTACTAATAAGTGTCGGACCATAGGAATCGGTATTGTTTAGAAGGTATACGTTACGTAAAAAAAAACATTTTCTTCAACAAAATAATACAGCTAGCTGGCGTGCAGTACCCATTACAACCAGTGGATCAATTGAATGTAAATGAATTACACAAAATCCTGCATCAAAAAGTAAGGCCATAAGCGACTGAAAAATCAAGCGGTGCAGTGAAGTGCATCACGTCATAGGATGCCCAAGACAATTAAACAATATTCGGTGTTCATAAGAATTCACGCACAGATTACATCACCATGGATACCATAGAATCGCACCATTGACGAAAATAGCGCGAGCACACTTTGTTTCGTAATGAAACGACCGGGTGACAAACGTGAAGTTAAACTCTGGATTATTTTAATAGCATGCGTCACACATCGTTTGGGAAGACACGTCTGCTACAGTAATGACAATGAAATAATGTCAATAGAAACCATAAGACCCATGATAGGCAAATAAGTCAGAAAACGAAAAATACCCAAGTAGCCAACGTTATACTCACATCTCGTTCAGCGGTTTATAAGATCCACGAGGTCGAACTTTCGGTTTCCCAATTTGCATGAAAGGCGTGTACTGTGGCGCTATGGGTGCCGAAGATGAGGAGGGGGTTTTGGGCGACCCGGTATTCTGATCTCCAGATGGCTGAGTGGCAGGGACATCAGCAAGGGCTATGAGGTTATGAGGTGATGAAAAATGGAGCCTTACTATCAAGATTGACCACAAATTTGGGCTGTTCTTCGGTGCCTATAAAAAAAGCAAAAAGTGGAGGTAACCCTGCGGTCACAGTAGCGAGCAGAGGGACAATTAACAGGGCAATAGTACTAGACGAATACTTAATATACTACTATGCCAATTATAGTAGAAATTATAAGAAAATAAAATCGACATTTTTAAAGCGGGAATATCAGACAAACGGCAGAGAAATAGAAAAAAAGAAGGGGTTCATAAAATGCAACCCCTAACCTGTGTCAATATTGATACTTTCTAAAAAGGATTCCGAGTTGCATTGGCTTGTATAATCACTAATTTCGTCTCCCATGGCAAATTCAGTGATATGTGCCACTGCCAAATACGCATGAATTTTTTAATGTTTTTCAAAAAATTAGATCTCCTTACGAGCGCAACCAAAGCGCTAACAAAAAGAAAACCGTTCAAATAATGACAAAACCGAAACTGCAATGGCTTACAAAATTTTTTTTGTTGGTTTAATAAAACAAAAAAATAAATTTAAAACTAAATGGTTGTATTAGCTGACAGTTTTTTTTACTTATAACGAAGAGCTTAAAATTTGTGATTTCAAACGCAAGTTGCTCAGTGAGAGGACTTTGTTTAGTAAATTCTTCACTAACGATTCCGCAAAAATTACTTGAACCAAAGAAACATAGTTTGTGTGATTAAGAGAACAAAAGCAAAAAAGTTTATACGCGAACACTTAAATATATTAAATGCCTAGTTTGGCTAATGCTCAAGTTATGCTAACCTCGTGTCCCTAATTCGTGCAAATAATCGTGTAGGAGAAGTGCTTAAATTGTATACATGTGGAAACAGTCTTGATTACAATGCAATTTTACTGGGAGTAAATAACTTGAATAGTCAAATAGACTGTAGCCACAACAACCAGCTCTGAATCCTTTTTTGTCACTTAAACGCTTAAATATTCTCATCATCCCCTTAGTTAAAGTCCATAAAAAATCGGTGCTTTCTACCGTGGCTGTGTTGCCCTAAGACTTTCTCTAAAAGGCAATAAATGGGAAAACTCTTGAGTAGACCATTCCTTGTGATAACCGACAGGGTCTAAGAGGCAGCCCAGACAGGTAATGCACAACGGCGGAGATTCAAAGTGGTTGCCTTGTCAGAACAGGGACTTAAAAGGACAATTATTACATCGCAACGACTTTATCTATTTTATTTCCATAAAATTAAAGGCGCGGATACTATTTGCATCTGAAATAGATTTATGCCCAATAAACTCGGTCATGGCGTTGTAAACCTGTGATCAGTTGTCCAGCCTTGACACGGAGTTAGGCCAAAATGAGTGGCAGATATCCTTTTAATGGCGAGCATCACTTCCGCTTCTATGTTATTTAGTTAACGAAAATCTCCAACATGATTGAAGGATTGTGTACTCAACTCTGACCCCTTCTCTGTTAGCGCAGTCTTGCCTCAAGAGGAGCTGCATGCCCAAAAATGGAAATCGGTTACAACACTAGCACTTCAACTTCACTAGGCTACTGGCATTTCTGTTCACGCAAGTTATGGGCTGTCCTGGCTGTAAATTACTGGAGGCATCTGTTGATGCATTTAAATCAGATCAACCTAAACATCACCCACTTTTTACACACGCAAGCTTTTTTGATAAATTTTCTTTTACCATTAATTGGCTAATGAATTCTTGGTAAAAAGAAACACTGGAATCTTATATTTTACCAAAAAAATAAAGATATGATGGAGCAACTAAGACAACATTCAGGACTTCAAGTACGCATTTGTTGTTCGTCCGCTTTTTTACCTAGAACAAAAAACAATGTCATTATTTATGGTTGTAAACGACCATAGGAATGTACGAGCGTGCAGCACTTTTTTAATTCACTATTTGTTAGAGGTCTAATTTTACGACCTAATTGGAGGGCAACATGGACGTAGACGCCGTCGACTAGACGTGCATAAATCCTCAGTTAGGTTGGCTCACGGCGAAAGATTGAGCTCCTGTAGGACAGTGGTGATGCTTTAAATTTAATTTGATTTAATGCAAACAAGCGTTTTTATTCTTCACATTATTAACAGGAAACAAGCCAAATTTTGCAAATGGTTAGAGGACTAACCGATCTAGAGATTTAGGCAGAAGTGCGCGCCACTTATTTTGCAGCTTAATGCTGTTTTCTTCTAATTTATTGCCTACTTTTTATGATGGGGTTTAGCAACTTTGCTACCAGCGTCTCAAGGTGAGACCAACCGCCTTCGCCCAGCGAATCAGCCAATCCAACAGCTACTTAGAAGTCAGAAAATGTCTTATTAGCATTAAACAAGATTCGTTCATAGTTTGACTGCTGGTGACACGATTTGAAGCTTCCAACTACCATAAAGTGACAGCGGATACACGTCACGTATATGCGACGCTGAGTCAAGACAAGCAAATAGGCGTGCCAGCAGCAAATGCGTCAACTGAGAGAAGAAAAAAAGCAATGACGTGATTAACGCAATGAATGGGACTTTGTTTCATGAAAGAAATACTGAACTTTTGATAGCTGATCTTTCGGAATGGATAGAGTGCTACTAACCTACACAAAAGCAGAAGACTTGGATTCATTATGAGTGGGAAGTATCTGCGGTAGAGGCGTCTCATCCAATTTCCTCTCTACATTTGGTGGTGGTGTTCCACCATAACCTGGTCCTCTGTCCAAACCGATGGGTCGCCAGAAGTAGCTCTCGTAGATGCTCATGAAGTCGTCATGACTGCTGCGCTCTCGTAGGGACTTCGTAGACTCAGCAATCTTGCGACAGATTACATCACGATTCTGTAGGTAACGACGGTACTCAGCCACGTCCTCCATGATTGAACGCGAATGGGGTGTCCGGTGGTTGGAGACTGTTTGTGCCTCCTTCAGCTGCTGAGTGACTTGAAAGAGGAAGCGACTGGGAAGCACTCTTGTCTCATCGTAGAGCCGGAACCTAATAAAAGCAGGACTCTAACATCACTTGCTGTTGTTTCTTTTGCACCTTTTCTTTGAGTTCAAACCACTTACAATGTTTGACACTCGCCTTTCAACATCAAAAGCCCTGTCATCTATGGTGGTGGAGATTGCAAAAAAAGCTGTGCTATTTCATTTAAAGGCAGTGAAGGAAGGTACCTACCTATTGCCTTTATCATCGACACAAATTTGACCCATCTCCTCCATCGAATCGTCGTGTAGGAAGAGGAGGTCGAATTCCACTTTTCCCTAAGGGACAGAAAAGAAAGGCGTAGTCATAGCATGTAATGTCACCAGCCCCAGAGATAGCTGTAAAAGAAAGCAAGAAAAAAAAAACCAAACAAGGTGATACTATTTATAAAAGTGACTTCCTTCCGCTTCCACGGAGAATCGCATTAGAAAGGAACAAAAAGGTGGGATGTGTCGGGGGAGGGTGGGAGGAGGCGGAGGGAGCGGAGGCGGGAGAGGAAACGATGCTTACAGAAGGGAAAACGAATCTAATGGAGCGCAGGCAAGAATTCACTTCCTCTGAGGTAAAGAAAAAAACAATTGGGGAAGATTGTACGTTCTTGTTGCCTCACGATAAAAGTCACCAATTGGGTTACTAAAATAGCGATTTTGAGGCGGTGGAGGGAGGAGATAAGAGAGATCTGTGTAACGATGAGGCGTCATGTAGGAGTATCTGTAGACCCAGCTGCCTCCGTCCGCTTCTCTCAGCTCAATTTTGCCTTCCAAGGTGTCATTACTGGGAAGCCTCTCAGATCTGCCTCTACCCCTCCCAAATCAATGGGCGTCAGAGACACTCTCAGGATCTGACTCTCCTCCATTCAAATTGTCTCATCACAGGCCCAGGGTCAGGTCGTGTCACGTCGCATGTCATCGACTGACGTACGAATAGTGTAGGTGGAGAGACTAGTAGAACTGGGTCACATTCATTGTTTGGCTTTCAACAAGCCAACACCAGGCAGGCAGATTAATCAAGGGCGGTTTTGTGATGACACGGAGATGAAGGGGTACCATAGAGGTCAGCTGTGAGGTACTGGCTACGAGATAAGTCAACATTGAATGATTCCCGATTTGATCCACTTCAAGCTGATGCCTTGTTCTACTCCACCATCACATACCACACTCAACACCTTCTCCAAGTGCTCTACTTCCATTGTAATCGGGAAGACAGTCACTTCAAAGTCTGTAATCGAATGAAGCAGACTTCATGAATCACACACTCAAGTGGCCCTTCTTGGCACCCTATGCTACTTATAAAAATTCAGCTACTCAAGAGACAAAGACCCGAATGAGTGCGCCAAGAAAGGGTAACCGTTGTCCAAGCACCTTTCAAGTGGACTATGCTCCGTGAACAATCAAATAGTTCTATTTTTCCAAGGCTAAAAGAAACATTGACATGTAATTTAGTAGGCGTGTGTTATACCACGTGAGTGGAAGAGTTGCTACATTAGGTGCCACTTGTAATCGCAAATTCACGCCACTTTGAATCAACGCAAAAAGCAACTGGGACGAGTGTGGTAGCTTCTACGTCTGTAGTATAAAGTATCAAACTCTCATGTTGGGTGTAGGTTGAGTGGAGTTGAGTGGACCCCAGTGGAGTCACGAGAAGGGCTTCACCCAGTGCCAGGGCGTGCAGCAGCTCTTATTGCGCTGGCATATCTTTTAGTAGTGGAAATCATCATTATCTGGCTTAAGAAGGGAAAAGTGAGGTAACGGCGGCGGACGGAGATGGCATTGAGGTGGGTTCGTCTTATGGACGTGGAATCCGCAACACCGTTCTGCCTTGCTGGGGAAAGATGAGTGCCTATAAGTGGTTGTAAAATCCCACAAATTTATCTGACCACCTCTGTGAATTGTTCTGGGTCTCTGGCAGTTGTATGATCCAGTTCGTTCTTAGTTACTTTGCTTGGGGGCTCTAGAGGCTTGAAGTTTCAGGGGTGCTAGACTCCAACAGGGAAGTAGGGTATGCTGCCCCGGATATTACTTTTTACTACTTCCTATGCAACTTTACAGACCAACAAAATGAATGAGATGTGGCAAGGTGGGAAAAACTGTAGATTAGATAAACAGGAAGGGGAAGGGAGGAAAAGGTACCTGTTGAGCAGCTAGAATTTCCGCGGCATCATGATGTCGCTTGTCGCGCAGATCGTTGCCATTGACAGCGAGAATAGCATCACCCACATAGAATTCACCGCTCCTTTGCACCACTCGATCAGGAATAATCTCCGAGATGAGGATAGGCACGCCGTACTCGAGGCCTCCAGTAATGGAAATCCCCAACTCGTCGCTGGGCGCACGATGCACAGTTACGTGACGCACCCGGTTGCACACCTCCTTGGCTGTAGTAACACACCAACCAAAGGGCAAAAAGGATTTAGGAATTGGTCATTAAAAAGAACTGAAAAAGTGTTTAAAAAACGATTTCTTCCTGTGTAGATGCAGACGGGCCAGCTGGGGGCTCCACCGCTATACCTCCCGCGGGATGACCTGGCCTCCAGACCATGCTATTAGCCCAAAACTTTTCCTGTGCCTTAGTATAATGCCTTTTTCCACCCTCGTGAAGGCCTAGAGGCGCTAAGCAGAACTCATAAAATGCAGGAAGTGGAGTAATAAAGTGACTAATTCAGCACGGGTGATCGCTACGTAGATAGAAGCGGAAATAGAGAAAGTAGGTCGTCTAATCCCAACCAGCAGTACTGTTAGTTCTATAAACTTCGCTCCACTTTAATTATAGCCGACTAACGCTAAACTGCGCCTAACAATTCCCTCTTCTCCTCGCCTCATCCCCAAGGGAGATATAATCTGGTGGCCATAAACGATGAAGAGATGGATGAAGGTGATAAGGATTCGGTGTGCTTACTCATTCCCCGAGTGATGAGCGGCGAAATTTCCAAACAGATCAGAACGTCGTTATGCCCGATAAAAGGCCGCTTAATGATCTCAGTAATAATGCCGTTTGTCATTCTCCCCTAGGGCTTGTCATCGTGGAGGAAAATCACTTCGGTCGTTGTAAAATGCAAGCATTGCCTAAATTAGATAGTTCACGGAAACACTGATTACAAATAAGCACCCTTCGAATGCACTTTTAAAGCGATGGTTTTCCATGTGTCCAGGCTAATTGTTACGATGCTACTTAAATGGGATGTCTACTTATCAGTAGCAGCACTAAATTGTTTGATTAAATTTCGAGCAAGGGATTAATTAAGTAAACAACATGGTGGATAATTTGGCAGGCTGCCATTTGTCTCTATTGACAGACACTAATTCAGGTATTGGATGGCGTTTAGTTATGGTGTCGCATCTACTTTTTGGGTACAAAAGCGCCCTCAGGCGAGGCCGAAAATAGCGGGTATCGGTATTTCAGTTAAAAGGACTGGGGATATCTACTCCGAACTGGCTTCCAGGGACGCAATTGGCAAAGGGGCGGTCAGCGGTGGGAAAGTGCTTTTTAATTAGTGAAGTATGCTGACGTGTTGTTAGCCTTTAGTGGAAGTGAGATACGTGTGTAGTGGAGCAACACCATCCGGAAGCGGTTCAATTCACGCCATTTGATTCCCCTTATAAAACCGCCAATGGACGGATGGTGTAGGGGAATGCACTCGAAGCCCAAGAATTAGGAAGAATGCCGCATCACTGCCTGGATTAAAACGCTAGAGGTTAGATTGTGAAAAAGAGCCTTCTCCAAAATCCTCTTGAGCGTGAGTGGTTGACAAACAGGTCATCCCAAGAGGCACTACTTTCCTCTTGCGTTGACATATGACAGAAAATGGGCCACAAAGATTGACCGACGATTTGAGAGGGAGAGAGGAAAAGGAATACAGTTTCAACCACCTCCACACATCGCCAGTTGATACTTTGTCCCTTTTATATGCATGGGACAGCCCTACATGAAAGGACAGGTAGGCAAGGAATGCGAATGGAATGTAAACGACAACAACTAGGACTGGATGGAACCACCTTGTTTACTTGCCACCAATAAAGGATGACCCTATTCACTTGCTCTTCTTTGCTTATTTTTAAGTATTTTGAAGGTAGGAAGCATTCATTGCAACGCAATGCGCACCTCAGCAATGCTCGTTTTACTTATAAGGTGTAAAACAAGGGTAAAATCGTGGGTCATGCTGGATTCTATGAAGTTATTTGCTAGACTTTCGGAATGCCTCATTTGAGGGCCTATTTTCGCGTCTCTGCCGCTCTGGGTGCATCATTTATCAAAACAATTAGCCCTACAAAGGACTCGATAGGATCAAACTGTCAGGATCCTGTAAAAGAACTGGGATTTTGGGTTCAATTTCATCAATAGACCAGTGATTGTGGCAAAAAGAATGAGCTATTCATTTTGGCAAGGCGAGTAAAAATAAATAGTGTCTAGTTCTCTTTTATAGACAGGCGGCTATCTGCATTAAAGATAAAAGGGGTAAGTGGATGTCTAAATAAGTTTTGCCTAATTTCTATTCCACTGCCGTTAATCCACTTTAAAGACGGATAGACGTGCTGACGGGAGGATAGTTGGATGGATCTGGAATCCGAGGATGAGCTGACACAAAGAGGTTTGCATGTGCTTAAAAGGTTAACGTAGGCGTTGGGGTAAAAACCTTTAAAAGGTCAAGAACGAATGCCTTGGTCATCAACTTACCTGGAGGTGGGTCAATTCTGCCTCGACAAGTGAGATTGACTGTCTTGTGTCTACAGAGAAGTATTTCTGATTCAAGTGTGTTCCACAACCGTTCGTACTGGGAACCATCCATCCTCTGGCATAAGAGCTGGATCTGCTGAATCCGACCTGTGAGTTCCTTGTACAAGTACTTGGCTGCCATACGTGTGCCGTATAACTCATCCTTACAATGGAACAAAAAAACAATGTCAATGAGCTCTAAAGATTTTGTTTCTTTAAAAATCAGTCCCTGTGGTGTTTTTCACCATAAAAAAAGATTTTGAGACGCACTTGAAGCGAAAATCCATGCAAACTACGCTTCATTATTCACCATATAAGATATTAAGACAGCAAGCTTTTACTACCACACACCTGTAGAGCAAAAATGTATGTTTTAAGCTCCAAATTTTCCTTCGTCAGGATCGCGATTGCCGATCTCAGCCGATCACCCATTATGAATTGGCTTTTCCTTTCCTCATGCTGTTTTTCCAATGAACGTCTTACATTTTCTGCTGAAGCATCCGAACCATTTGTGGAGGACAGCTTTAACTGTAGATTATGCAACTCAAGCAGTAAGTATTCAACTTCTTTGTCTGAGAAAGATTTTTCTGCAACGGCTGTTTCCAGATCACTAGCCAACATAATCTCCCGTGCCTGAAAACAATGAAGTGAAAGAAAAGTTGATACTTCAAGCCTTGATAAATTTTCATATGCAGTTTGAGCCTTTAGAGATGTGTCGGAAAATATCGAACTCAGTCTATTTAGGAGTTTGCGGAATTGGTCCCTTTCTGAGGGCGAATTTATCTTGCTTTCAATTAGCACATCCAAGTTAATGCAAACTCGATCGAATTCCCGCTCGTTAGAGTCTAGTGATTTAAATGCTTCCCTCGTTGACATACGTTTTCGAGTATCATGAAACAGAAGTACAATTGCACCAATCGCCCTACAGCGCGCGATTCAATATTGCTGAGGTTAAAGGCAAAACGAACATGTTAAACAAGCCAAGGTTAAATTATTTCCTGCTATTTATTTGAAATAACTAAAGTAAATATTTTGTGTTTTTGGGTTACTATTCAGTATGCTCAATAGCTTGTATTGTGTGGTGGCAAAAAACATTCTCAAAGTGTTGGCAAATTGTTAATGACTGAGGCAAAATTCCAATCTTGAATCCTTTAAACGTATGTGCCAACAAACCTGAGGCAACGTTGGTCTCCTCTCTCTTGGTGAACTAATTCTAAATATTACAGCCGAATTGCGGACTGAATGGCGACAAACGCTGCGGTAAAGGCCAACCGGCGACCCACGTCGGCAGAGTCCCCCCGGCCCGCAGCAAGTAGCAACTCTGAAGGCAACAATGTGTATTCAAGAGGAAGCTGGTTCCGAAACTGACAAAATTGGGACACACACGGACGTAGGGAGAGTAAACGGGGAATGCAGGCGGGGAGCATATAACACATCGATAGGAGTTCGATTACGCACATGTAAGGTCCATCACCTGCAAGAAAACCAGCTTCATGCACAATCAACACATTTATTTGTGACCTTTTCCCCACCAATGAACTCACTTTAATATCGGATGTATTATCAGCCACGTAGATTCGAGCAAGTTCGCGCCCGGCAAGAGCACTAACCTTTTCCGTGTGGACAAATCTCTGATCGGTGCCACCACGGGACACCTCCCAAAGAAAGAGGCAACAGTCGTCGCCACCGCTTAAGAGGTGCGAGTTCTGGGCGAAAACGAAGGAAAGCAATTATCGCCAGCAGCAATGTAGGGCATACCCTTGAGCTCAACCGCTTGTAACTGGCAGTGCCATCAGGGCACTGAATTGTGAAGCGCAGTGGTGTGTGCAGACAGAATAAGCTTGGGTGAGAAGTCATCTCCTAACTGCAGTGTTTCAATAGCCAAGCAATTAAATGCAGCCGCCAAGAGTGTGGAAATTTATTCAAAATTAAATACCTGCGTTGATAGCGTCAGAGGTCAGGCACCAAGGTGTAAAGTCAGGCCAGTAACACTTTTTGACTGATTTACGCTATTCCTGACTCACAAAACAAACATACGTGGTGCAGTCAGCGGTTATTTTTTACTGTTTCGACACAAATGACCACTATTTACAATGCAATTTCAGGAGCTCAAGGTTAAAATTGGAAGTGATATTGTCATACCAAGGTGGAACTAATTTGACTCTCGCTTTAAAACTAGTTATACGCAAAATAAATGGCCTACCCCAACAGGCAGTAACGTAGCAACTGATCGCCTGTGACCAAGGAGGGTTTCAACATGTTGGAGATTCTTGCCGCTCTGAAATACCTCCACATCACCATTACCAAGACCGACGGTAACATAGTTGCCCAAATCGACACATCCGAGACTGTGAATCATCGGTGGGTTGAATAAGAGACCAGGACCCAAAGCACGTGTTGCTACCATCTGCTCAGCCTCCTCGGACGTGAGTGACGATGCGATCTTTAAAGTGGAAAAGGAAATTTGTAACAAGTAATTCCCTTTTGGTACCTAACCATCAAACGAAGGAAGGCGCAGTTAAAATTGAAGGCACCAAATATTACGAAAACTTACACGAATTGGGGCTGCGTCCTCGTTGCTTTTCTTATTAACCTTCCTTCCACGGGAAGCTCCACCCTCATTCAAATACGTGCTCAGCAAGTTTGCATAACGACGAGGGTCGACAAGACTAGCCATTTCTATAACTTTGCGCTTGTTACCATTGGCTTTCCAATCACACACAACAAGACGGCAGTCCAGACCGCAGGAAATGAGCTGGTTTTGACAGTTAGGATGAAATTTAGCAGCGGAACAGATGTTGTCATGATTTTTCAAGGCCCGTGTGATTTTACCATTTGAAGAGGAAACAAGAGAAACCATCCCAACGTCATCCGCCGTGGCGAGGCACTCATCTTGTGCGTTCACATCAATGCAGTTTATTTCGTCTATGCTGACCTTCCAGACGTTCACCGGAGTCGCATAATTACGAAGATCCCAAGCGACAATATTCCCGTCATGAGAGGAGTAAAATATATCAGAACCATCCTCAACAAAAGAAACAGCCGTACACGGTTCAAATGATGGAGATAAGACAATGACGGAGGCACAGTTATTTGGGGGTGAGAGGTGAATACTACCATTTTCGAAACCACGAGCCAAAAGTTTATTTGAGAAAGAAAGACACGAGACAGTGTCTGGACCAGAAAGACAAGTCAGCACAACCATCTGTGCACTACTTTGACGCACGAATTTCGGCAATGAGGGATGGGCGGTGGCTAAAGGAGTAGAATGACGGTCGATTCCCAAACGAATCCCAAGAACTGTGAAGGTAATTGTGTTAGAAAAAAAAAACCATACCTGTTACGAGGATCAGTGGTGGTATTTATCAATGAAAAACTACCAGCAACGCGAACCACACCGGCAATTGTGACGAGCAGCCCAACGATTGTTTGCCAAAAAACCTAAAACTCAATGTTAGAAAAGGAAATAAATACGTCAGGTGGCAAAAAGTCGAAGTGAGCTCCAGTGAGTTTGAGGTAGGTGCGATCTACACAAGAAGTAATCAAATGGAACATGACCAACGTTGTATGGCAGAATATGCAGCGTGTACTAAAGTGATAAGTCCAAGAATAACAAGGCAACGACCAAACTCGACCATCGCATAGTCAGCGAGGACGCAGATAAAAAACGCACCATGTTCATTGGCTGAGTGTATATGCATCGTTGAATTTCTCCATATGGAAAATGCATTTATATTTGAACTTTTTTCCTTTTCCTAGCTTGTGTGTCTGGCCTGAGCAGTGATCAATCACTAATAACTATCAAGATGGATATTTTTGATGTTAATGCGAAATTGATTGTAGCGATTTGAATTTTAGTAGGATTCCCTCCGGTATTTAATTGGTAATTCGCTATCTCCTACATTTGAGAGAGTTACCCAACCTATCTCCATAACTATTGAGAATTTTTGCGAATACGAGACTCAACACCGCGTGACTCGACCACTCGGTACGCAAGTCGCCAGCAGTGAGACGCCCTCCCCCTACCCCCCGGCTGCGTTAAAGCGCTTAAATAGCTAAGAGGATGCATGCTCCCTCCCGATTCTCCAACTGCTTCACTCAATGAAGATCCCGAGCGGGACCACGCAGAGTTACATCAGGACCCCACATCCCAACCGCGGTGGCAGCGCACTAGGTTCCGACGCGCAAATAGGGACACGTGCAGCACGCCCCCCGGCGCAGTTAACCGCATGCGATTAGAAAGGCCCCAGAAAATACAGAACCACATCTACTTCTTATGCTTATATAGAGCCTCTCACAGCCTCTAGAAACTTCACTCATCCACATACGGTACATTCGAGGCATGAATAAATGAAAATAACAAGGTATATTCAAATATTCCCTTAGGTCCAAGAAGAAAGACATCTAGATTGTCAAGCTTTGGACTGATTATGAAGATTTTGGCTAGAAAAGAAAAAAAAACTAAGGGAAAAAAACACAAGGAGTGGTCAAGGTCCAAACGTACATAGAATGACTTAGAGCCTCCAATTTGTTCACCAGTGTCGACAAATTCGATTTTGACGTCTTCCTCCCTTCTTCCATCAATAAACTAGGAAAGTGAAACAGCAATAATGTCAACAAGGGTGATTGTTAACTTCACTCACCTAGATTAAATTCGTGACCTAGCATGCAATTCGAACCCATAAAAATTTGTCGACCTGTTATTTTGCTGACGCATAAAGCTTTATGGTTCATAAATCACTCAAGTGTTTCGTAAAAACGCCCACACACCGTCGTGCTTGCTGCCGATTTCGACCTGAGATAGGTCCAGTCGTGCTCTGCATTTTATTGTCTAACTCAAAATGTAACCGCATCAGTTCTTCCTGCTGTTCGCGAACTGCGTCTAACTTATCATAGGGACAATCGGCACCTAAAAAGAATGCACTTCAGCTCAGAAAATCACAATGATAAGAGATTACATCTGTAAATTGTTGCAAGCTAAATCAGATCTCAAAAGAAATGGGTAGGGCAAAATATGAGATGTCAAAGAAAGGTGTACCAACGGAAACTATTTTTCCCGCCTCAAAGTCTTCGAGAAGACGAAGCATTTTTTCTTCCATGTGACGAACGTCATCAATGTTGGCCCCCAAATTCTGTGATGCGTTGTTTCTCAGAATATCTACAAACAATGTACCAGACATTCATTGAAGCAAACCTGGGGCATCTGGTTGCCCAGCTGATGCTTTGTGAGGCATTATTCCAGTTTCAGATCTAGAAAAAATACCTCCAATGAAATTTACTGCAAACTTACACAGAAAGTATATCAGCTAATTAATTAAAGCTATCAAGCCCAACCGACCCCAATGTCACCTATAGAGCCAATTTTGGACTTAGGAGATGAGAGAAACACTCTGGAACCACTTAGGCGGACTACCGTAGCCCAACAAACCCCGCATGAGTCATACACACCGCGTAACGATTAAATGAATTAAATTAAGCTTTCGGTACCATTTTAATTTTTCCTTCATGGGCAGTTTGCATTGTTTATAGAATTGTTGGTACAATTTATAATTCAACGTTTTGTTAAAGTAACCAAGCTCCCATGTGTGATAAATAACAGACTTTCAACGCATTGTTAGTTGCTTAATAAAGGTCAGTCATTAAAAAATTCTAGAGATTTTTTAAAAGCCATGTTTTTAGAGGTTCAATTTGACATCGCTGACTAGTGTGAAATGTTTCCGATAATTCAACTACTCTATGCAATTAACATTCTGTTTAATGTAAAAGAGGCGCAATGACATAATTACGTCTTTCGTGTTTTGGGGATGTAAAAAGGGTAATTATCGTAAATTTTCGATGTTTTCTTGAGGGCAAAGGAAGGCACAGTACTCAGGGCTAATCTATATATTTTCGGCAAACGGAAAGGGGTAAAGTCACTGGCATTGTAGAGTCCCGAGACTCCCTTTAAGGAAAATGAAGCCATAGTATTATGACAGAATATATATTCTGGAAATTAGAGAGCTTGGGGACTGTTGGCACGGGCCGGAGGCCGGCTAACCGGCTAGTACAATATGGCCACCCAAGTGACCGAAACCGGCAGTTCGAACAAACAAAGTATTTCACAGACCCTCTCTTCTTTCGAGCGTCGTCCCCGCCGCACTATTCGGTAACCCTCTCGTGCCAGCCATCGCAACGTAATCAGTGCCGCGAGAAGCACTCACCAGATAACCGTCCCAGTAATTCAGATTCAAACGCACGTGTTCTTGCATTGTGTAGCACCCGATGCTGCAAGAACGTTTTCCTGAGTCCCCTCCTCCCATGGTAGTGTAGCCCAAAGAAAGATAAGGTGCTAATCCAGGTTTTCGAATGGGTCAAGACGCATGCAACATATATTTTGATTCAAGGCTTTTTTGATGCCATGGGATAGTACCGAGGGTGTCGTAGAACCCTGAGCAAATGGGCGATCGGTTTCATAGGAACTTGATGCACGCGATCCAAGTGTGCAAAGCATGAAACGATGCTTTCGAATGGCAACCTGCACATTCTACATCTGTAGATACGCATTTTAACAAAGAGAAACAAGTTGACCAATAACAGGAGAGAGAGTTTACAGAGGATGCTTGACCACAACATAGCTGGTACCTATTAGCAATTCTAATGGATTTGAACTTCACAACTAGCGTCGCTTCAGTTGTTAATAGCGTCCTTGCACAACGCGAGAGCGAGGGAGATGCCGAAGATGAACGTCGACCTCAGCCCTTCAGTTACGGGATGCCAGAGATTCTCCCATCCGTAGCACAAGCACTTTTTTCACACCGCCAAAGTTTGCCAGAGGCCGTATGGGGCAGGTTAGAAATCCATAAAAGTCGAGTCCGCTTTACGTTGCCACTGGCAAAACTTCCATCAAGGTAAAAGATTGCATAGTACTAGGGCAGAATATATATATTCAGGAAACAGGGGGCTTGGGGGCTGTTAGCACAGCCCGGAGGCCGGCCAACCGGCTATTGCAATGTGGCCAACCTAGTTTCCGAAACCGGCAGTTCGAAAAAATAAAGTATTACAAGTACCATGCCTTTTTGCCTTCAAGAAAGTCTCAGTACGCTATATTGTGAGCACATTTTCACGCCGCAGGTGAGAGATACAATTGACTGCGGCTGAGATCGCTTTGAAGTTGGACACGAATAAAAAATATAGAACTAAATCGGTTTCCTACGCCACTAAAGACATAGTAATCCCTTCATATGGAAATAAGTTTGAGTTTTTATGTAGGGTGTCCAGTTCAAACGAGGCCACGAGAAACATGTGGCAAAAAGTAAAGCTTTTAATAGCACTTTATTTAGAACTCACTAACCCACCTGAACTTTTTATATCCTTTCTTGCAACTACCTGGTTGTTTTAGTTTGTTTCTATGACCCCAAAGCGTATGTGAATTTTTAAATGAGATGGATCATGAAGTTGAAAAACATGTGTGCAGAAATTTTGAGATAATAAAGCGGATAGGAAAAGGAGTATGTTTATCATGCCTCTTATTCTAAGCTAAGGCTTATGGAATAGTTTGGAAAGCAAAATACAAGCGGTTTAATACATATGTAGCTCTCAAAAAGATTTTTGATGCGTTTCGGAATAAAACCGACGCGCAGGTATGTCTCCACAATATTTTGATATCTTAGCGCACGTTTCGAGAAATAGTATTTTTACGGGAATTTTCCGGGCATCCAAACATTATTAAATTATTGGGCGTTATTCGAGCTCAGAATGATAAAGATATTTATCTCGTTTTCGAGTACATGGGTGAGAATTCATTTTTAACCAACTGTGCTTTTTAGAAACAGACCTACATAAGTTGATCAAAAGGGGAAATATTTTGCGAAGTGTTCATATGAAGTATATTACTTACCAAATTTTAAAGGCTATTAAATATATCCATTCCGCAGACGTTATACATCGTGATCTGAAAGTAGTATTGCGTTTCTTTTGACATCATGCATATAGCCATCCAACATTCTCCTCGACTCTGATTGTAACGCAAAAGTATGTGATTTTGGTCTTACTCGTTCCTTGACACGACATAACGCAACAAATGGGAAGAATAATGTCCCTGATCTGGATAATCCCGAGCTAACCGAATACGTGGCTACTCGATGGTACAGAGCACCCGAGATTTTGCTCTCCTCCACTCACTACACCAAAGGCGTTGACATGTGGTCAATTGGTTGCATTTTGGCAGAAATATTTATTGGCAAAGCCCTATTCCCCGGGACGTCTACGTTGAACCAGCTGGAAAAGATTATGTCTATTTGTCCCAAGCCTAGCCGTGAAGGTACCTTTTTATCAATCATTTTCATTGCCTACGTTGTTTTATTAATGAGTTTCTTTTGTAAGTCCTGTCATGTTTGGCTAAAGCATAACAATTTTTCGATTTGGGCTCACTTTTTCGCTTGGTGACAATTTTACTTTTTGTAGATATCCTTTGCCTCCGCTCTGACTATGGCGCTTCATTACTGGATCAACCTTCAATAATGTAAAGGTCTCCCCTTTTAAAATTCACTTATCTACCTGAGAATTGTTGATTTTAACCTATACTACTCAAAGGAGTCGGAACTCACGTTCATTTTGAATTTATGTTTTAGTGGTAGACTACGTTTGGAAGATGTGGTCACTCCTGTTCCCGAGCCGAACGCACTTGATATAGTTCGCGGTCTCCTTCAACTCAATCCCAACAAGCGGCTTACGGCTTCTCAGGCTCTCGAACACCCCTACGTTTTTCAGTGTGTCACCCTTTTGAATCAATTATCGCCTTTTTCTTCCACATTTAATTATTCATTGACTCTCAGCCGGCGTCACGCATATGTGACACCACGGTTTTCTTACCCTAGCCTAAACGCCACACCTAGATGTCAGGACTTATCAAAGTTGAGGAGGAAAAGAACTGAATTCATCAAAATTGGTTTTTTTTGAGACCTTCCATTCGGGAACGTGTTGAGTGGGCAAGATTACTTTAAGAACCACCCAATTGTTCCACCAGCTTTGAGGGATTCCATGCCCTATCATAAAATGTTTTTTACTTAGTCATGGCATTTCGTTTGAAGGTAAAGCTTTGTTTTGTAATAATTCGTTGGCCGTAGCAACTGGCCACACCCATGCAGATGACTGCACTCACCACGATTCAGCCAATGATATCATATTACGTAGTCATCGGGATAATCATCCACCTTATTCCGGTGGAGAAGTAACCCACCTACCTTATGCCATGCAGCACCCCTTTCCCTTGAATCCTATTCATCGGGTTCAGCCAACATTTAAAACGAGCTTTCAGTAGGCTGCATGGAAGTTTCTTGAATTGTTCTCTCCTTCCTCCCAATCCACGCCCACTTTCGGGCTCTTGTACCATAGAAAGAGATGGCCTCATCCCAATCTCTCACTTTCCCTGGCAAATGCTTCAGCTTGCATTCTTGTCAACTTATTTGATCCAGGTCGTTTGCATTGCTCCAGCTTTCCTCAAGTCCTCCCTTAGGCATTCAGTCATTACTAGCGTCTCATGATTACTTGGCAGGACTTCAGGCTCTGCCTTGTCTCTTGAAGTTTTCCCGCAGAAAAAGGGATCGGGATCCGTTTAAAGTCGCTATCGTTGCGTTTGCCTTCGCTGTGTAGAGACTGGGAATTGTTGAATGTCCTTCCACCCTCTCAGTGCTTCCAGAAGTCTCAGTGGAAGCTATCCCATTTTTTTTTGATTGATGGAATGGTAAAGAAGAGATTTTCAAGCAGCATTTATGGGGTTCAATGAGTCATGGGGAGGTAGAAGACCTGGTTACTATTTTTAATTTTGTAAAAAAGATTAAAGGATACAATTTTACCCTCCATTTTCCCCCCCCCCCTGCATTCAGATTTCGAGACCCTGAAAGTGAAATTGTGATGGACCACGTTGTTGTACCGCCCCTGAGTGACAGTAAAAAACTTGGCATTTCGGAGTACCGCTCTCGTCTCTACGATGTAAGTAAATGTTTTCCTTCTTTTGCCTATGGGAACTTTCTTCTCTCCCCTATATCCTTTGTGGGAGAAATATGAAACTAACCACGTTTAAGTCACATCACCTATTAAGTAGGCCTATCTTTATTTACTAAATTTTGTTATCTGCGCAGTATTTAATAATTAACTTGTTCTACTTAAGATAGGGGGGATATGTGAAGTGGCCTCCATCTCCCCCACCTTGGGTTGCAAACAGCAATAAAGTTGTTTACCAAGAGGGAAATTCTCCCTTCCCTTTTCCAAAACAAAGCATGAAAAGGCAGTCTGATCTCGCCTGGAATTAATGATCCTGGAAATAATCTACTTCAATGTGGAACCGACGAATTTTTTTTTTATGCGTCTTTCTCCTTTATTGAATGATGCCTTTAGATGATCCTTGAGACAAAGTCTAGCAGACCACAGGCAAAAAAGCAGAGCCTATCGGAAAGCGAAAGCACATCTAAAGATGGTAATGAGGTGAGTTTTCCTTTGTTTACAGAAATTGAACTTTGATTCTCATACCTAGGCGAAGTGAGGTAGTCTACTGATAACCATCTAAGTAGTACATGCCAGGGGATTATGAGTGCGGTAGATTTTTTACGGCCATTAGATTACACTTACGCAGTCAAAAATCCTTTCCCAAATCGTACTACGACGCCTTCTCTCCAGGGTTGAAAACCATCGAATAAGGCAACCTTTCATTGTCTTCTCTTTAGAATGGCTCTGCTACGTCCTCTTCGCTATCCACAGGTTCGAGTACAATCTCTCTCGAAGACAGTAGCTGTAAGTACTTCGGGTTTTCCTTATCACTGTTGGCTTTTTCATCAACTTACAAAACTCCCTTTAAGGCGTCTTTAGGTGCTTCATGGTACGTAGCATAGTAAAAAGGATTGGTCGTAGCCCCTACATCACTGTGTGGGGGGATGAAAGTCCGTGTCCACCTCATCCAATTCACCATCTAGATATTATGGATCCTTGGCTGTACTTCAGAAGGTAGTTCCTTCTCTGAACACTTCTCCAACTTGCTCGGTCACTAACGCAGTCGGCATAGGGGATGTAGGCAATGGACGAATGGAAGGCTTCAAACAAACATATTTTTCTCCCATTTCTTTCCAGCCACCTCCACTGCTACCGCTACCTCTGCCACTTCCACTGAGACCTCGATAACGTCTCCATCAACGGTGTCCAGATCTCGAACTATTGCTCCACCCTCTCCACAACGACCCATCAATCTGCCTCCTGCCAAGCAGCGCTCGGAGAATTGCAAACCGACCACTGTTAAATTTCAACGACGACCCTCCCGTGAAAATGGGAGCAAAGTTCCCCTCAAACCCATCCCAGTGACGTGGATTCCCACTCAGGAGAATAGGAAAACGGTTGAGTGGCTTGCCTGTACTCTTTTATGCCTCTACTGCATTGGAAAAGGTTCAAGACGTCCTACAATAGTGCTCTGTCTAGTTGATTTGGCCTTTTGAAGGTCGTGTACAAATTCTCACTTTTACAGTACTACTACTTCCTTCCTTAAGACTCGAAAGCGTCAAGTGTATCCAGACATTCTTCCAAAGGATTCACAGCATAGCCATCAGATGAAGCCCATTAGACGAACTGTGGGATGTGGAGACGCTGCACTGAGGGGTTCACAGCCTTCCATTCCAACAATGACAATGGCAACCACTTTCACCAGATCCTATGACATCCCCATGATTCTTCGTGGCAATGAAAATCGTATAAGTAGCGATGGTGTGAGTTTTTATTTTATTTTGGGTCCACACGTCACACATATGTGACACATTTAATTCCAAAGACAGTTGGATCAAGCGGTGCGTAAAAGATAAAGTCTCGAAGTCGTTCTAGTCGACTCTTGGTAGAAACTGGCACTGATGAGCGTGGATACTGTTGTGTTCCCAACAAATGCAAAGGCCGAGTTTGGCCAATCAGAGGGCTTGAGCAAGAGTGCTTGAACTAGTAGATAACAGCATTAACCTCACACTCCTATTTCACAGAACCTGGCACGGCAAACTCACCTTCCCGGTGGTCGACAAAAGACAACCATCGGTGGCGGACACTGCGAGGGATGGAGACGAGGCGGACAGAGGAGTGCCAGTTCCGGTCCCCCTCACCTACCACCACCACTGCCTAATCCTGCCAACACCATGACCCATACTCGACTTCATCGCGCTCTTGCCGCTCGTCCATGGATTGCTTGAGGTCAATCCTCCCTTGATTTTCTTGTCCTCTCCCACCCTCTCTCTTTTTTTGTAAAATATATGATATTTACTAATATCCGCCTCCTCTTCTCGCGGCGTCCATTTTGAGAGGTACAAATGGAAGCTGCCCTCCTCGTCCTCAGCAGGCCGACTTCAATTCGTCATGAATGCTATTAAAAGCTCTTTGAATGCTTTCTTGCTACTCAGTACCGTGCTTTGCAGTGTTTGCTGTTACAGCAGAAAGATTAATCGCGTGTGAGGCGTAGGGGATCTGAGGTTCCACAATTTGGGCTCGACAACAGCACCAAGGTTGTCACTGCTAGACGTTCGGATATCCGCCAGTGTTGGTCCTTCCTAGGGGGCGATAAGTCGAAGAGTCCTTGTACACCTTCCATCTGTGTCGCGTCCGGTGGAGAGGTGGACCTACTAAACACTTGCATATTTACTACCAATCAGAACAGTCCTCTGGGGGGGCCCTAGAAGGGTGAGAGAGTGTGTCGACCCATTGCGTGCTATGTCCATTCGCTTGACGAGATTTAGAACACGAAAGTGCCAAGGGCATCTCCTTTCATGAGTCAGATGACCTTGAACAATTTAGAGGTGCCTCCGCGCGTGTTTAAAAACACGAGGTTTCAAAGCAAGAGGAAGCAACTACATTGACCTTATTCACGCATCCCTGATGTACTTGGTGTGTCCAGTCTTGTGAGCTTTGCAATACCTTCACGACATGGACCGAGATAACCCTCACACTAACGGAATAAATTCGTCCCATGGGTTGCAAAAATAATATAAAAGGGAAAATTTTGCATAAAATTCCAATAACATTGTAGGAGTGTGGGCGGCTACGCATCCAACCTAGTCCACGCCCATCCGCTACAGGTGCAAGGGTGAAAGGGGCGATTACCACTTCCGACAGGGGCCTGACACGACAAACGGATAGGCAGTGGACAGACAAGGAAACAGACACATGGGTGATTCTGAGAGCAATGAGATTGTGACGCCACCTGATTGGTTTGATAGGCCGCGGGGTTTCAATTCAGCCAGAAGTAACACGCTGATTGGCGCACAGAGCCGCGAGACTCAAATCCACCTGGATAAATCCAAAGTAAATATTAACTATTTGAACAGCTTTATGGATTTTCTAGAGGGAACATTTGCCACTTACTATTGGTTATTTTGCATCTTTTTTTTGCCATAAGTCGTGTTTTTTTACTGCACTATAGTAATTTGTTTAACTGCGTGAAGGAGTACGCGGGTACTTCAGTGACTTCACTCTACGATATGGATTTCGGTGCACATTAGCAACTTTAGCAGGGCAGTAATCGAAATGTTTTGTGAGGTTCTTAGTACAGCCTAATGCGAAGGCGAATTTTGTAGGCTTAGAGAGTTCAATTGTTTACATGTCCCTCCAGACATAAATCTGTGTTGCTCTCGCGGTATGGCACCTAAGGCACTCTAACTCCACATTTGAACCCTTTTGTCGCCGTGTCGGTTGAATGTGATGGATAGGATTCTGGCTTGGCCGCTATAGAAATCGAGTCTAACTTATCCCCAAAACTCCTTGTCGAATGCGCCATAAGCGAGAGCAGTGGGTGGACTCCCACACCATCCTGGAGGGGAAATACTTGAAAAGGTAAATAAAAAACAATTTCACCTCCGACTTGTTGCTTCTAAATACACCCACCGTGATTTGATGGCTCTTTGGATGACCTTGTGTCACGTTTTAGGATAGGAGAGAGCCTAGGGCGAAGGGAACCGCGTCCCTGGCGTTGATCTCGACAGAAGATGCTTTAAAGGTGGGTAGTCTCATCCACTTATTCATTCAAAAATCAACAGATCCAGGGAGGGGTGTCTTTGGAGAACACTCATGCACAATGATCAAGATTATATTCAAGGCGACAGGAATCAGGAATGAAAAAGTGAATCAATTTGCATGCACCATAGGAGTTCGTTTTTGTCTTATCGGCCAGTGAGTGTGGAAGGAGGAGACAACTCCTACAAATTCTTTAACCGCATTCATAGCCTCTCGTGCAGCCCTTCGTGAGACGGGATTGCGCCAGGCCTCATCCAAAGCTCTCACCAACAAGCTCTCCCTTAGTGTAAAGCTCAACAATCGTCGTTTAGACCAATAGGTGTACGCAAAAGCCACAAGGTAGGGCCATTGCCCCACCAAGAAGGTTGTTTTCGCGGTGCTGCCATACTTGATTATCGTCTCTAGAAGGATTTTGTCCTCATTATGACACACCATGTAGGTCATTACAATAAAAAATACCGGTGAGGTGTCTTCAAACATGTCAGCTAGTCGAAAAAGTGAGATGAATATGTCGATGATCGCTGGACGAACACCCTTCATACCAATTCTGCTAATCAAGTCTTTATCCGTCACCAGACCGAGCAGACAGATGGCTGTTTCAAGTCGACAGGAGGAGTAGATGGAAAGACCGGAGCGAAGAGCCTGATCCAACCAACTGCCTGGATGTGCTGCAGACTCTACCAGTGATTCTCGTAGATGTGAATTCTGATGTGATGAGATGATAACTGAGAGGGCTTTATAACGAACACAGTGACCTGTGGTGTGACGAAAGAGAACGAGGTCGAGAATGAGTTTGTTGAGTGCATAATCCAATGCCTTCTTGTCCTTCTCCAAAACCCAAGCACTTATGGGACGTGCTGAATGCCAAATTCGATTCATGAGACTGACTAGAAGGGGATTGATCCTATCCATCATCTCTTCCAATTGACTTTTCATAGAGAGGTGAAATTTCTTCGGTGGAAGTAGCAGAACACATGGAATTGATATATTTGAAGTGTGGTTGTTCGTTCGTATTTGCAGACCCCGCGATGGTCTCATGATCCAATCTCGACGACCCAGATTGGCATTCGGTTTCTTCGAACTAGTGTGTAGAATGGCCTGTCGAAAGTAGGGATTCTGACGACTAGCAATCACACTAGTTGACACATTGTTCAAACTGGACTGGTAGGGACACACATTCGGAATTGTGTCACGCAATTGTTGTAGCCAAGCTCCAAATTCCATTTTACTACCTCTAACATTGTCTCTCCCCTCCATGACGCCATCCTTGCCAAAGTCTTCGGGATTTATCGAATTAATAGGAAGTACAGTCTCCAGAAAGTAGCAGTACGAATCCCTCGGTCTTTCATCCTCACGACAATCGAAGACAAACTGTTCAGTGATGATGTTATTCATCGGCTTCTTGATTGGTTGATCGCTTCGAAGATTCACGTCTTGAACTAGTGGAAGGATTTCACGATGGGTGGGGAGGACTGTTCTGTTTTTTCGCAGAAGGGTTTTCAGCATAACCGGACACCCTTTGAGAACACCCTCCATAGTAGCCTCAACTAGACTCTCGTCTATGTCACTGTCCACGGAGATATCAGGAGAATCGCCTTCTGAGGAGTAGATCTGTGGAACGCGTTTGATCACCTCACGAGAGAGTGTTCTCACACCTATTGGATTCTCTCGCTCCACAAGTTCGGAGTAGATCTGTTGTCGAAAGCCACCCGTAGAGGATGCAAGGCCGTAGGTACTGCGGACTCGCATTAAAGACATTGGAAGTCCATCTTCTGAGTAGACTCTACCCATTCCACGCAATCGACTCAGCAATAGGCGCTTTGTCCTCTTCCCTGGAATGGGTGTGTGAGTCGCATTCGTCTGCAAGAGGCAAATTTGTTTCTCACCGTCTAATTATCTTTGAAAGAGTCCTAACGGTAAACTGACCCACCTCAAGAGAAGTAGCAGTAGCACTTCCCGGCTTTTCATCCTCCACAACTGAGGAAGACTTCTCCTGCTTCCGTTCATCAATACCGATTTTGAGTTTGGCTCGAGCGCTTCTTCGCTCCTCCTTCGTCTTCACAATGAACTCGCCGTCTTCATCAACCGAGATGTCAGTGTCAAAATCACTGGAAGAGTAGTTCAAGGGTCCAAAGGAATCGGTACCATCAATGCCTTCATTATCACTCTTCATCTCCTTTGCCTCACTCATCTCTTTAACGTGCCGCAAGGTACTCTCCGACCCGCTTTCAGAGCAACTGAATTTAATTAGTGGAAGGGTCCTTGTATCAGATGTCTTCCGACCGACCTGACGACTGACACGGACACGAGGTTTTCGTGGCATCATCACATAAGCCTCCAAGTCGTCAACAATAGCCAAATCCCGTGGAAGTGCAAAGGATATATTCGAGGAGCCGGAGATGGAGAAGAAATCCGTGGAGAGACGCAAATTTTCATCTTTCGTGGAATTACAAGCTTTCTCCACGATCGTGGCATCAAATTGACTATAGAAGCGTTGCCATGACAACGTCACTTCGTTTCCATTCGACGACCAACGATGAATACCTATCTCCTCATTGCCAAACCAATCACAGCAAATGGAGACGTGAAGGGACGAGAGGAGGGTCAATCGATGGTGTATGCTGGATCCGAGTACAGATCTGATGGATCGCCGTCCTGAAGCATGCACACTGCGTTCTGGAACAAAAGAAAAGGCGGTGATAGTAAAAATAACGCAATCGGTACTTACTCCTCTCCTCCGCATAGCGCGTCGGGAGCCCAAATGCATTGACATCCCAGTCGCCTCCACGCAAGGCTGCCACGGTCTCGTAGAACAACTCATATACGTCTCGCTCTGCTCGCCAATTCTCTTTCAAGTGTCGAATTGATCGAGAGTAGTGCTTCTTGCTAGACTGTCGCAATTGTCCTACAATTTCCTCATAAGCTGACGGTTCTTTCAAGCACCGAAAGGTCACTCGGGGCGACAAGGTGGGCTGTAACAACTTTGTTGGTTTAAATCGAGATCGTTTTGGTGAGGAGGGGGGGACAAAACCCTCCCGTGTGATATCATTGTCATGGACCTGCATTGCCTTACACTGACCGCTAATTGCCTACGGCTGTAAAAAATCGATATTTTGTTTGACCTGCCACAACTAGAGAAGTTCAAGGTCATTCGAATGATTAAAGCCGTGGTAACTTCTGCGCTAAAATTACGCCTCTATGGATTATATTGATGCAGGCATTAAATTGATACCACCTACAGCGTTAAGGAAAGTAGTACATCGGTAAAACCTCAACAGAAGGAATAACAAACTCACTTTCCGGTGCGAAGAGGGATGGTCGTCGTGGATGCTTGGACCATTATTGTTAGCTCCATTCCGCCTTCATTCAGGAGAAGGGATAGAAGGCCTCCTTGGACTCCAACTGCATCTGTTGCGGCTACAGTCTACTGCGACCGCACAAAGCCCAACAATGAGGTCGTGAATCGGTGTGTGTGTGTGTGTGTGTGTGTGTGTGTGGTGCCTTCAAAGAGAGTGTCGGTGTCAGTGCGGGAGGCGATGAATTGGGATGGGCCAGTGAAAGTTTCGTTCACGGATAACCAATCGGATGCTTGGTAGGCTAATGACCGTTGGAGCATAAAGGGACGGCAAAAAAAAAGTCTTGCTACCAGACACTTTATCCATGTCTGTCTGGGTGTATGGGCGCCAGCAAATAACCAAAATTCAGGCACTGTGGCCCGGGAGGGGCACTCTCCCTTTACTGATCGCAACGCCTTCATCTTTGACCGACCCATCAACAAGTACAACTGACTCTTTATTTTAAAATCGAATCATTGTTTGGTGGTACGTTGATTTGCCAATGCACCGGCATACCACATACCGCACCTCCTCCAAATGCCACACGCAGCAATACGTGTGATGAGGTGGTGCTGCTGCAACTGTGGAAGTGGATTAAACCACACACCACATTCAGTCGATATTTTTGAAGTGTGACAGTAGATATGAACAAGTACATACAACATTGGTTGAACAACCTGCATTCCTCCTTCACAGTCGACCACACTCCACACTCGAGGAGACTTTTGTGTTTGCTTCAAAGGAGGTTAACGACACTGTGTCACTGTTATGGAGGGTTGCTTGATTGTTGTTATGGAAGAACTGTGGTGGGCTTCAACTCAACCATAACTCAACAAGAAGTAAAAATAAATCATCATAAAAAAATTGCATTTCATTTTAGGTCTACCAATTGTGTATACAGGAATATAGGAAGGGGGAGAGATAGTCATGGACAAGGACGGGGGAAGGAGATAAGAAAAGCGGTCAGACAATGAGTTGTTTGATCAGCTATGCATTTCCTTTCGCAGTTGCCTTATCACCATCTGGTCCAATGGGATCATGTTGCTCACATCCCTTCTGCTGGGGACTGGGGGTTCTATCCACAACTAGCAGCGTCCGTTCCTCCACCATGGATAAAGATGCCGCTGAAAGGGAGGAGAAAAAGTCGGTGCTCGTGGACCCTGTAAGCGTTATCCTATCGGCTCACTTCATTAGCATCGATGGGGGCTGATTTGGACCCCAGAGGGTGGTCCCAAGTTTTGAGCACACTTTAAAATCACCCACCGTGTTCATTTTTCACTGTACTTTCGTACTGACTGGTTTTACAAGAGACTCCAGAAATTCAAGAAAATGAATGACTTCTGAGGTCCTACATGTACCATAAAAAGAAATGCGCGTATGTCCAGCCCCCGCTTGCACCAGACAGCACACAAATTGTCCAGTCCAGACAGCAAGACTAGGGCGTGTGCACATGTAACAGTGTGTAGAGGAGTACAGCGACGGAGGGGAGCTCATCCACTTACTTAACAGTAAGGCATTCAAACGATGCAGGCGTTTAAAAAAACACGATGCTTTCCATTTCACAGTCCCAACATCCAATCAGCTCGTGGAGCACCCACATCTGCAATTTGGACAATCCAACACACGTATAGCGGATGTCAAGATGCCTTTCCGAGGCAGACTGCCCTGGGTTGATTCAGTCGTGTGTGCAATTCACTCCTTTTTTCAGAGTGAACAAAGATGGAATGAAGTAAATCTTAGTAAACACAACCAAAGCGCAGATTGTAGAAGTGCCCTTAATCAAATGCAAGTTCTTGACGAAAGGAACACAAACAGGACGAAATACAATTACCGGTGTGACAATAAACAACCACCGATTGCTGACTGTGGATGAAAGAAAAGTAACACAAGGCATTCAAAGTACAAACTTGCACGCTAAATAGGGTAGTAGAAAGGACAGCGAGATGCATCCACCGCCTCCCACAACCAACACAGCTAACTTCTACCTGACACACGGCACTGCATCAAAAGTAAAGTAATAACGCACCTTTAGCTGCCTCAAAAGCTTCGGGATTCTCCATTTGATGCCGCTGTACAAATGCGGCGACAATGGAAGGATCGACAGATCGATATAACTTTCGTGTCTCTGCGTCCGGTAAAGTTGGCATCATGGACTGCACCCTTTGAACCTCTTGTGGAGGGTCAGGACAATGGGCCTTCCGGTTCACTGAGTACCGTTTGCCTGATCTGGGTGGCTGTAGAGGTAACTGAGACCGCGGCTGTTGGAGCGAGGGCTGTGAATTTGGCGCTGCCACCACCGTCGGTGCTACCCGACTCCGATTCCGAGTACTGCTGGAGTTGTGGAAACCACGCCTGGCGTCACCTTCAGCACCATAAAATCTGCGACCAAATCCGCGACCTCTACCGCCTCTACGATATCTGACCTCTTCCACCACTACTTCCCTGTGTCCTGCCTGAGGGATGAAGCCACGAGCTCCACGACCTTGGCGTGGGATCGGCTGGATCTTCTTCTGCGCGCCTTCTTGACTTCCAACGTCTGCATGTGGAGTAGCAACGTGGTCTTCCGCCTCAGAGCATTGGCGCAAATTTTCTTCGCGTTTCGCACCTTGAAAACGACTATCCCCTCTCTGATTACGATTCCGATGGTTTTCACGCTCTTCCAGAGTTGGGAAATCTTTGGTGGTAAAAGCGGCAACATCATTGTGCGAATTGGCGAATCGCACTCCTCGTCCCCGCGCCTGACCCCGTTTCCGGGTCGAACCAACGGCTCGGCGTGATGTGACCTCCTGAGTGGGGTCAAGGCCATACTTACGAATATCATAGCCATAGCGACTAACTATCTCCTCAGTGGTGCGCGGACGCTGCTCCCGCTCTATGTAGAGATCGTGCTCCCAACGCGTCGCCAGCATGCCCGAACGACGAGTTGGGGCTTTCCCCGATGCTGAAGCCGCTTTCATTTCACTATCGCCGTCAGCGGATTCATCGCGAGCGTCATGAAAGTAGAAGGCCCCTTCGCGTGGCACGTAGGTGGGATCTCGTCGATTCACCGGACTGCCAGGGTGCTTCTTCTTCTCCTTCCCCTCCTTCTCCTCCTCCTTCAACCCCTCGGAGGTAGTCATGGTGTCGTCCGCCTCCTTCGTGGAATCCAGCACCTCTTCCTCGCTAGCAGTTCGTGAATCCCTATCATCTGTATAGTAATCTTCCTCGTTTTCGCATTCGTCTTCATCTACGTCTTCGTCTTCGGCTTCAACTCCGTCCTCGTCTTCATCCTCATCTTCATATTCATCTTCTTCTTCCGAATCACTACCACCACGTCGTCGCAAACGCATAGCAAGATCCTCATCATCTGAAGACTCGGTATCGACTTGATTTACTTCCCCCTCGCCATCGTCCTCCGAGAAGGTGGTTTCCCCTGTCTCATTGAGCACAGATTTTTCATGTCGCTGCGAAGTGACAGAGGGGAGGGGAGTAGTGGAGTTTCCGGCAACCTCTGCGTCCACCTTGCCTGGATTCTTTGAATCCGTCTGGCCGTCACAGAAGGACGTCTCACCAGTCTCCTCACAACGCGTCATCTGCTCAGCCACCTGCCCACCACTTGCCTGCATTTCAGACGAGATACCCGATTTTTGCGCCTCCGCTGGTGCTGGAGGAGAATCGTTCGAACTCGATGCTGCCGATGATGATGCATCAGGGGGATTCTTTTGATCATCAACTAATTTTTCAGTTCGATGCCTCTCCGTCATCTTAAAAGGCTAGATGGGAAAACGCACAAGGATGCATGTGGGCTTGCTCCAATCACTGACTGCTTAAATCCATTTTTTTGTAAACGAGAAAGTCAGACTGTTAGTATGCTGTTTAACAACGATTTAAGCATTATAAAAATACTCTGCAAGCATTTACAAATGCACAAGTGGAAGAAAAAAGGGACGTTCAAAGGCGACAATAGAAAAAATATTTCATCTAAAGGGCGAATTATTTCAAACATATCCAACAAAAGTTGCGAAGAATAAAAAATGTCTAGATTTAAAAGCCCTGTATTACTAAACGTGATTTCACTCTGGATAATAGGTCATCTAAGTGTAAAGAAAGAAAAACAAATAAATTTCCCGGAGGGTCAGCCATGACACAGTGAGAAAGCGCTTAGCGCAGCCATTCTGAGAGCATTCACTATAATTTCCTCAAAAAAAGCACCTTCAATTTCCACGCCCTTTGGACAAAAAAATACGCAGTGATTCAAAAAAGGGCGCAAGCAAATGGGTTAGCTAATCAATAAAAAGGAAGGAAATCCGGTCTAAAACGTAAAATTCGCGGACTCAAAATAGGAGCAAGGAAACGAAAGTTGAGAGCATCATGACACTTAGAGAAAATGTATTTAGATTTAAGCCTTACAACAACCATATTACATACTATCTTCAATTTTATGGATGAAAAATAGAACAGTTCAATGAAACTAGTAAAGAACATACGGACTTCTAAAAAGCCCATTGGTGATGGTAAAAATTGTTAAATCAGTTACTATAAGAAAGTCAATATAAAGGAAAAATAAGTGGTCCAAAATTAGCCTAATTAACTTTCGAAGGTTTGATTAAAAATAGTAGCTAAGCCACTCTCCATTGCAAAAGTTACTCTTGCACACACTAACAAACAGATGCGAATCCGTCCAACGACATGAGTCCGAAAACTCCGCGAAAAAACTACAAATACTTGCTATCTTTTACACTTCAAATAAGCACAAAAATAACAGTCAAGCAAGGAACATCTATTGGACACTTATGACGGCCAGCAGTTTCAGTAAAATAGAAAAATGTGAGGTGAAAGACGCAATTCCTACACAACTAACTACGAGAACCAGGCAGAGCTCACCAAACGTCAAACGCCCGCAGGAAACACCAAATAAATTTACCAGTTAAGTTCACACAACTGTTTTCACAATTTTACTGATTTGATAGATTAAAACAAAAAACCTAAACAGCATCATGAAAACGTCCGTCTACAAACAAGTTGAATTATACTTACTTTTACAAATATACATAATGAAGAGCCCACAAAAGCTTTGTTTAAAAAATCATTTACTCAAACATGTATTATTTTGGTAACAAAAGTTTCGTTACGTAATCACCGAAACCGGCAAAAAATAAGTTCCAACAGATCACCAATGCATTATTCAAGCAAGAGCTTGGAGACTGCCGTACGAAAAATTCATAGAAGGTGAGAGACCCTTGGCATAAAGTTTGGGGGGAAATATCTGCTAGGTTTTTAATTATTTTTCTAAGGTAATTTACAGTGTAGTGAGTGACTAACTGCAAAAAAATGTTTATTGATATCACGAATAGTTGATACTCGGAAAGGATGCTATTTGGCAGGATTAGTTTTAGCGTACTGAGGCTTCCCTTAAGGTAAAAGAACTCATAGTACTAGGGCAGAATATATATGTAATACTTTGTTTGTTCGAACTACCGGTTTCGGTCACTTGGGTGGCCATCTTGTAATAGCCGGTTGGCCGGCCTTTGGGCCGTGCCAACAGCCCCCAAGCCCTCTGTTTCCAGAATATATATTCTGCTCCAATACTATGCCTTCTTTTACCTTAAAGGGAGTCTCGGGACGCTACAATATATTCTGGAACCAGAGGGCTTGGGTGCTGTAGGTACGGCCTGGAGGATGGCTAACCGGCTAGTACAATATAACCACCTAAGTGATCGAAATCGGCAATTCAAACAAACAAAGCATTACAATAGTAAACGCTCAAAGTTTAATTCAGTTTGATAAGCAATAACGTTTTGCATGCAGTTAAAAATGCATGCAAGGGAAGGAACCAGATTCGAAATACTGTTCTGCGACAAGAATTCTTTAATTTTTGACCATGTTCCATACTTAAATTGGCATCTGACATTGCTGGCTGAAGCGTCCTAAGACTTCTTGAAGACAAAATAAAATGTGACTGTAGCATCTTGGTACTTCCTTCAAAATAAAAGAAGGCATAGTACATGGACAGAATACATATTCTGGAAACAGAGGGATTGGGTGCTGTTGGCACGGCCCGGAGGCCGGCCATCCGGCCAGTACAATATAGCCACCCAAGTCGCTAAACCGGCAGTTCGAACAAACAAAGTTGTACAGTGACACTTAGACAAAAGATGTACTTAGCAAGCTAGAAGTTTTGTGACTGCCAACATGATTTAGGGACCAGCCCACATGGCACGGGCAGTACAATTTTGTTGAAAGAGGTTTTCCATAGATATATCGGTTAAGCATCATGGAAGAGACATCCAAGTGTGAGACACTGCTTGTTTGAACTGCCGATTTCGGTGATTTGGGTGACCATATCGTACTAGCCTGTTTGCCGTCCTCCGGGCCGTGCCAACAGTCCCCAAGCCCTCTGTTTCCAGAGTGTATATTCTGCCCTAGTACTATGTCTTCTTTTATAATAAAAGAAAGTCTTGGATCGCTACATGGGTGGCAGCAGAAAGCGGACATGGCTTTGGTGGATTTTATCCTGCCCCATACCGCTTCTGGCAAACATTGGCGATGTGAAAGCAGTGCATGTGCTACGGATGGGATAACCTCTGGCATCTCGTAACGGAAGCGCAGTGGTCGACGTTCATCTTCGGCATCTTCCTCCTCCTCGTGTTCTGCAAGGAAGCTATTAACAACTTAAGCGGCCTCAGTCGTGAACTCCAAGTCCGTTGGAACTGCCAAGAGGGCTAAACGACGTTGTGGTGAAGCATCCTCCATCGCGTGCCCTAGTACTGTGCCTTCTTTTACCTTAAGGGAAGTCTCGGGCGCTACAAAATGCCTATCTTAGCACTATGCCTTCTTTTAACTTCAAGGAAGTTTTGCGACAGTACGACAAATATATGCTATTTTAATACTCATAAGGTTAAACATGAACTCCATGTGCAGCCTTCTGAGAATTACACTTCGTACGATACAATAGGTCAGGTCTAGCTAGCATTCGGGAATTTTCCCATAATTTCAGCTTAACTGTCTGTTAAAAGAATATTTTTGGTCTTTTATGGATTATAAGCTAAACAAAAGTGATAGCTTTGCCTTTGCGATACGAATTCTAGCCTTCAGTGTCAGGAAGAGAATGTAAATCAAAATAGTATGGGTCGAAAATGCCTAACTTTAAGCATTTGAAATTGGGGGTTAGTATCACCCGCTCAACCTTAGGCCAGAATTGCTAAGCTCTACGTACGCAACTCTCTAACAGCATGTAACGTCTTGAAAAAATTTTGTTGGAGTTCTTGCATTTTAAAACAAGGTCCTAAATATTTTGTTGTTTAAATTTACACTTCCATAATTACAACTAATTAAAATTTTTTAAATGAATGTCTATAGCCAATGCGATAATGAATTACTTTATCCAATGGCGATCACGTTTTGAGGTTATTACTGGCCAATCAAAAAAGACTCTTGTGTTGATTCGTGTTTATTAGTTGATAATAAAGGTGTTGGCGAGATCGTTTCGACTTAGTATACGAACTCGCTTACGTCTTTGAGGTAAATACTGCTTCCATTGAAATGCAATTGTTTTTCCAGGTTCATCGTTAGTTGCAGTATTTCCTCCTAATTGCGTAAAGTGTCAATGCATTCCTAAAAATCAAAGGCAGTAGTTTTGCTGGGGTTGTCTCGATATTTCCAGCGATTCACCCTTTTTGTTCTGGCTTTGGATTTGTTTACTAAGTACGACTCTTCTTGATAGCATAGCACTGCCAGGCTTTACTGAAGTTGTGCTCAGTGTGGATTTGGAGTTAACTTTATCTCGAGATGTGTTTCAGTTTCCATGACTTACTTTTTTTTTTTTAATTCGGCACTGTGTTATTTTGAGAGCCAGATTAAGTACCGGCTTGTGTTATTATTGATTACAGTGCCTCTGATGGATGGTGAGGACGAGGTTGTGGACATGCGAAAACGCAGTCTCTTTCATCCCACGTCCGAATTAATGACGAGTAAGCGAATCAAAAGTTCCCCCATCAGTCCGGGCGAGCATGCTGAAGGGGAGTCCATGGAAAGACAACAAACCGATAGCAAACCGGGCTCATCGCTGGGAGAGCCCATCAGTGCAGAAACGGATTTTTCTGAAGCCGATGAAAATGACGACTTCGCCGCGTGTGAGGACGAGAGCGTGGATGAAAATCAGTATCTTGCCGCCGCACCGAATCCCATGGATCCAGCATTACGCGAACTCATTCGGAAGTACGTTCGTGCTGATTACGTTATCCACTGCCTCGAGCTCGCAGGGTTCGATTCTGCGGTAGTTTTTGCATGCCTAAACAGTGAGACTAACATCCGACAACTGGAGATCTTTGTCGGGGCTACTTGTGCTTTAATAAATTCTCAAAAGATTCGTCAATACTTCCTCGGTCCTGTTTACGCTCGACATCCGACCAGCTTCAAACTTCCCGCCGGTGTTGTTTGTGGTCTTCAACTAGCAGTGGAAGAGCTGAAACGGATGGAAACCTTCACAACTTCACCCTCCGTCCCATTTAATGGGATTTCAGACGCCGCTACCCAAACTGAAGTGTCTAGTCTTGGACCGTCTTCGCTTACTTCGTCCTCTGAAGGCAGTCCTCCGGACCCTGCATTCGCCAATGCTTCCGATTCCTCCCTTATTCCACCTCCCGCTCACATTTCGACGGAGAATCTATCCTTCCATCTGCCACCTCCCTTACCACCCCCTTCGCTTTCCACTGTCGAAAGTGACTGTAAAAGGCTTTTTGATTGTATGGGTGGACGGTTCTCCCTTCCTTCACAGCCCCAATCACATTCACCGCAGTCTAGAAGCTCTTCCTCTACTTCCGCCGACAATATCGACGTTGAAAGACTGATACATCATTCCTCGGCTAGCGCCTGCCGTCTAGCCGCCCGACAGTTCGTCAACGCGAATCTCGTCCGCGGTCAACACTTTGATATGGAAATGGAGGTGTCCGGAGGAGGCGAAAATGGTCAGAAAAGGGTGACAGGGATCTTCTACTGTCACCTTTGTCGGGAGAAACGCGAAAGGACGTGTGCTGTGCGCTTCTCTGTTGCAAGAAACCGCTACCCTGTGATGAGTAATGTGTTATCCCACCTCAAAACCCACTTCCAGTATCAGTCCAGTGTGGGCGCTGCAGCAGCAGCCGCGGCAACTGCAGCTCCCACGGTTGGAACGAAAAAACTTGTCCCTCCCCCACCACAACCGCCTCCTTCGGTCTCTCCTTCAGCTTTAATCGATTCCTCAGCCCCCACCGTGGGACCCACAGGACCACCCTTCCTTTCTCCCAACTCCTTTTGTAATCTCGTTTCCCGTGTGGTTCAATTCGCAGCATCGGCCAACCCTCTTCCTACAACGGAGATGAGCTTACCCTCGCAGGTACCTCTAGGGCCTTCTCCCTCCCTGCCTTCTAAACTGAGTTCTGTAAACTGAACTGCGTGCTTGTGTCTTTTCCTTCCCCTGTAGCTTCTATGTGTCTGTGATGATGGTTGCGATGATGGTGGTGATGACGGTTTTGATGTGAGAATCCTACCCTCCCTCTCCCTGTATTTGTACTTATCCTGCATTGCTTCCACCTCCTCTCCCTTCTGTATCGTCGTTTTGGTGTCTGTCTTCTCTGTGTACATAAAGTAAAAAAAAACCATACATTACATTTATTTCCTCTGAGGCTGTCTATCTCTTCATGGGAGGTAGGAGTGATCGGTTCTAAGCCTTTTGTCGCTTCGATCCCTGTCCTGTGCCGTTATTTGCCATCTCAGCTGCCTTTCCGTAGCTATAGCCGAGGTTGGTTTCCCCTTCCTCAAACGGCCTTAATCCTGCCTTAGGCATGTCTCCTTGACACCTCTGTGGTTCTCAGCAAGCATCTTATATCTGTGCCAGTTCCATCAATCGTGTCTTCCTTCTTGCTAGTGTTACCTAGGCCCTCAGTGATCACCACCTATTTGACGAGTACTGGTTGACTGAGCTCATCTCCAACATCTGCATCTACTTCATTTATTTAATTTCCCGGTGATCAATTATCATTAACATGAAAGTTGATTACGAGTTGATTGACGTTTATTGCAGTTTGATTGAGCCATTTTAATCAGAAATTAGAAAATTGCTTGAGTCAGTAGATAGCCTCCCCCAGGCCCTTGCCCCCAGTCCTTTTGGAATTCAATTAGACTTGATTTGCGTGTAATTCAGTTTGATGACAAGATGGCAAGCCTTGATTACATTTAATAAACCTCATTTAATAAACTCCGCAAATCAGACCTATCGCGAGGACTTCGCCTACTGCAATACGCATTTACAAAAATACGTCTCCCTGTGCCGAAAGGCGAGTCTAGCCTAGTCCCATTTTTTTTCTTGCAAAATAAGTACCGACTAGGGAGAGGAATAATTTAAATCCGGACAAATGCAATAAAAATAATTACCCGGGTCGGGGGCCTCAGCGCCGCGCTGGCGATCAGATAAGCGCACCAACAACTGATTAAACTGCATTGATTAGTCATGCTGTTGAGTCATCCTCGCTACATGTCCAATCAATGCCTAACGAGGGTAAGTTCGCGGCTAATCAATAAACAAATGGGCGGCTATTTACGCCACCATCTGCGCGAGCTTTGATCACGGCCGTGAAAAAAAAATCGATGCATACAATTTAATCGATAGACGTGTGAATTTGGTGGTTATTTACAGTGGCGATGTGGTTGTGCTTTGTAATGCACCTCACCCTCCTCCCTGTACTAGGACGATTGTACAGGTAAGGGAAAATAAAATTTTTTTTCAACACTCAATTCATGTGGCGCTTCACCTTGACATTGCGTAACATGCATTACTGCGGTTGGCGACAAGCGTTGGGAAAGCAAAAAGTCACGAAAAAATCAATAAAAGGCAATTTGACCTCAAAACAACCAATGCCTCTTCTCAAGTTTCTTTTTTTTGCCGTTGGAATGCATTCTTAGTATAAATGGGATCTGCTAGTGAAAACTTTTTTTAAAAAACAACCTATGGAAATATTACTTCAGGAGACTGCACCATTGATGGACGAACTGGAGAGGGTTGATGGATGTAAATCATGCGATGGGTGGATCAGGCGTACTGAAGTGCCATGACTCTGTAATGGCTCCCTTGACACGCCTCCCCACATGACAGCAGTGTCATCGCCACAGCAGGCTGTTGTGCGGGTAAACTCGAGGTAGGCAAGGTTTCCAGCCTAAGGAGTGGTGTGAGGGACAGCTGTATGTTGTTGATTCGAGGGAATGTAGTTTTTTTGTTGTTTTTTTGAAGTTGGGCGGTACACACACACACACACACACACACTAATGGCAGCTTTCTCACAGTCGTCATTGGCAGGCGAGCTGCCATAAAGGGACATAAAGATGGTAGATAGCAGTAGCAGGAGTGCAAAATACACTGGCACTGTGGAATAGTTGATTGATGACGCGCGTGTGTGTGTGTGTGTGTGTGTGATTTAAAGTTCGACCTCAGACAAAATGGAAGACATTATTTCAAAATCATAAATCCATCACCATCTATGAGGGCTGTACGCATTACCATTCACAGCGTTGTCATTGTGCAGTGCCAGTTCACCAACTTGTCACGCAGTCCAGTGGCACCACTGTCAGTTGGAGGGGAGGGGGGAAAGGGAGAAGGCCCAGTGGACAGGGTCACTTGGGGCCGCCTTGCAATCAAGCGAATGGTCGTATCCTGAGAGTCGGGATTATGCCAAAATGGCTTGCCTACTTTTCAGTCAATCACTCGTCCATGAATTAATTCATTCATCCGTTCAGTTATTTGTTTAATCACTCATCCATTCATCCATCCGTCCATCCATTCATCCAATTCTTTGTTAGTTCAATGAATTTGCGTAAACAAAAATGGCCTCTTTGGAGGCAGCAGGGCTATGGTGAATAATTACTGGAGTGGACAATAAAACTGTAGGCCAGATGGAGGAGTAGGCTGACCTTATAAAAAGTCCATTTGGAAATAACAAATTAAACAATCAAATGGAACCACGTTGTAGTCAGTATGTGACAGCAAACAAATTGAGGTCCCTAGAGTAGACTGTCAGAGGTACTGACACCCTCTGCAGTGTTATATGCTCTGTGATTTTATCTGGCACGGCTATTCATCCTTCCAATTCGTTAATTAATCCATCATCTCTGTATTCATCCATTCAATTATTTGTTCAGCCATTCTGGCACCCTATCACTCAATTAATCATTCATTCATCCATCAAGGTGATTGGCTGTGAATGCCGCGATGTGCCCATACAAGGAAATAGGAGAGAGAGAGAGTGAGAGGGAAACGGCGGAGGAGGAGAGGTCTGTTCCACATCGAACATGCCCAGCTTCTGTCCGTATAGCTTGACAAGTGTCAGAACACCGCTTCCTCCTCTTCTTCTTTGTACTTGCATTCCGTCCTCAACTCTACCAGCCTCCCATTCGACGCCCTCTGCCTCAACTTCAAAATGCCTTTCTCAGAGTAAGCGCTTATTTTGACCCCTTGTCTTGCCCTTTTTTTTACCCTATTTTGAATATTTTTATTCATGTTTATCAAATAGCAAAGAAGGAGGATGTTTGGGTAGTCACTCACTTTACCTCCCCCCATTCATTCATTCATTCATTCATTCATCCATTCATTCATTCATTTTATTCATTCAGCCATACATCATTCATTTGTTCATCATTTTATACCTTCCTTCGTTCATTCGGTCCCAAATCATCCCTTCATTATTCATTCGACTGCTCTTTCATTTCCATATGTTAATTAATCCAATGCCACATCTACACATCATTACCGCATACGATATTTAAGACAAAAAAAACAATTAATTTTGCCACACAAATTTTTTTTTGCAGAAAAAAGCCACTTTTATAATTTTTTCCCCCATTGAAACTCATAATTTAATGGTGTTGGGGGGCAAATTATTGAATATCCAATAATTATTGATTTTTATGCCCCCTGGCTCCAGTCCCCGTCTGATCTCTACTCAACTCTGCCTGTTCCAAAGGGGTTGAATAAAATAAAGCAATTCAAATCGTCCTCCCCAAGAAGCATTTCCAATTTCTTAAAAATATTTTAAGTGTTGTATTGTGTCTAAAGCTCTTCAAACGCTCATCTACTCATATTTCGCCTTCCAAAGTTGAATTGCCCTTTGTTGAGATGGTACAATTTATGACGAGTGCACAATCCACAAGACTATCTTGACCATTTAACTTTATGCCTTTATATCACATTATGCGTGTTAGACTCCCTATGGTTTGACCAGATCTAAAGTCAGCTCACTCGACTAAAACCCTGCCATCTTGATGCTGTGGTTGGAGCCACCATGTGATTTATCAAGGCCGGCGATGTTTAAGTCCTCTTCCCCCACCCCGAAGCGAGTGTATTTACCCACATGATGAGGACACAAAGCACTCGCAGCCAGATCCTTATCTATTCACATTTTTGGTCATGCATCTAGTGCATATGATGCAGCGATTTTGCTTACAAATTTCATCATAAAAAGCCCTTCTTTCCATAAAAATGAGGTATATCAAGGTTTTGTCTGCTAAATGCGTATTTTATGCATACAAATCCAAAAAAAATTAATTGGGCGTGGAACCAAGTGACAGTGACATAAATATCGCTCTCCTGGTCAAACGATCGATCGAATGATTGGTCATTAATCCAATCAGCCAATGGGAGACGAGGCAATTGGGCCAATTAAAATAACAATATTTGGTAACTCACTAATAATTAAATTTTTAAGTATCCTATCATAAATTATGTACTTTTTCCACTCTCTCTTCAAAAAAACCCCTCCGCGTGCCGGTCACTACTAAAATGTTGGACGGGTGTACGTATGATTGGCATTATGCTGCCAGTCCAATTGACAAAGGAAAGTAACGTCGTTAATTTCGGGGTGAGTGTAAACACGATTGCATTACATTAATTCCCCTAGGGCAAAGCAATTTGCTATTTATGCGAGCGGGTGGGGGCGTGTGCATGACCGAGTATAAGTATGCACAAACACATGTGTGCGTGTGTATGTATCTATGTATATTTATAATGAAGATAGATATATCCCTTTAGAGATAAACTATTTTTACTCCGCGTAATGGGACAACAAATTGAAGCTCTCCCCCTTTAACAGTAATTAATTACAGGTTGCCTACATTCAACCCAAATTTATTACTAACCTGCTTACCAGATGAGCATTAAATGTACTACTTATATATGCATTCAACAGATGCTCACCTTGGTGAATACCCATCATTCGCCCCCTCCCCACGCAATGACTCACACCCGCTAATAATAAATGAAAGCAGCACTCTCTGCCCTCACTTTTCTCACGATTCTTTAGTGCTCATGCTTCAACCTCTGGAGATGAGATGCCGCGCTGACGAGAGGCTGTACTTCAACCAATGGTCAAATGCTGACAGAATCAAATAATCGCCGTGCTGTAAGGGCTCTACTCATTAACCTTGTAAAATAGAAAATATTTTTGTGAGTAAACACCGCTACTAATAATAATGCATTACTTAAATGAGTGAAAAACTTTTTGTTTTTCTTTTTTTTTGGGGGGGAAGGGGGGAGGGGAAGGAGGTAGGAAGGCGGAAGAGGCACGGTAGCTTACAGCTGTATGCCCTGATGACTCATACCTCTCTATTCATAAATCGCATAACTCTTAAGTATTTATGCTAGAATTCACAACTCATGTTTATGCCACCAATAAATGACAATTCAATTGACATTTGTACAGATATGAGTAAGACACGAAAACGGGTATGCTAAGACACTCCCTCTTTAACAAGCACATACATTTAAGAGGTCATTGAAAAGGTTGGAAGTGCTACCAAAATCGGATTTTTCTTTCTAATTTTTTTTCATCACAGAAGCTTTAAAACTTGCAGTTTTGCCGTCCAGCCAATCACCTGCCTTGATTTATGCCGGGGGGTGAAAATCGATAAGTGCTGGCCTTGAGTACACCCCGCAGCCTCCCGGGTAAAAAAACTCCTTTTAATTTTTCAAATAATAATATTTTTTTGACTTGAAAAATAGGCAGAAAAAGGAAATGAGATGAGGAAGTGTAAGGGGAAAAATAACTTGCAAAAGATGGATAATTAAAGTTATAATTATGCAGCGCCGTATACTCGAAACGTGAGAAGTGAGCAGATGGCCTTACATCGGACAAAGCCACCCACCCATTCCATATGGCGGATAATTGCCTCACTTCATGTAACCTTCTTGCTGCCTGAATCATAATTTCATTTTTAATTTGCCTGCCTGCCTGCCTGCCCACCCTGCCTCCCGCCCTGCTTGCCTTTCACACACACTCTCTCTCTCCCTCTCAGCATCTCAACTTGTCTCAATTCATGCTCATTTCACTCTACTCCCCTTTCATTCAATAAAGTCTCTTCATTTCTGTGATTGTAGTAGTTACAAAGAGGCTATAGACATGTAGTCGGCTCTGCCTCCACACAAAACCCCTTGGTGGAGGAGGGGACTGTTTGCCCAATAGGAACCATCACAATTACTTGTTTTAAGGGTAACAACAACGTGTAATTCGAGAATATGAAACCGCTCCCTGCTTGAGTATTTGTCATTGTATGCACTTTAAGCAATGAAAACACCACCAATATTGACGTTGTCACTGTCAAAATGACACAACACTTCAAGTGGATTAGTGGTTAGAAGAAATAGATATAAATTGTAGCATTATCGCTCGTGTAAATGTCCAAGTTTTAAAATGAATAAATTATTTTTTTTTGAAATAATCAGAAGGAACGCAGTGCTTCATACTGAGCAGAGAGGGAGCGAGCGTTTACAATTGTCGGGTGAGGTGATTAGACCCCTCTTACTCCCTCTCAGCTCCCCCCTTCTCTCCCACCTCCCCTACTTACACGCTCCCTGCCCCAACCCCTTCAATGACAGCGATACAAATCAACCACTTTTTAGGATAATTACGGCTTAATTACGCGGATTAGGGGAGTAATTACTGTCTTTCAGTCCCAGAAACTTATCATTAATTATTGTTGTCAACCCAAATGGTGAAATGTCACATTGTATTAATAGATATTTATAAGTGGGGAAGAGGCTTCTTTATTCGATAAATTAAATCATTTGGTGACTTTTACTTTGTTTTAGACTTAAGTAACTCGGGAAAACTCTTAAATGACCCTCTTTAAGCCCAATACACGAGTCTTAGCTACTGTACCTAGGGCAGGAAATGGTCCATTTTTAACTTCTCCCAATTGCTATGCCTCACACTGGTAGTCAGTCAGTAACTGGGGTCTCCTCCCAACACAGTCTTTTTTATTCACTTTAATTTGATATGAATAGTCTCGGAGATGTGTCAAAAGTGCATGTAATCGTGGTTAAGTAATCGCATCACCTTCATGTGTGTTGATCGGTGCTTCCACATGCATTGGTTGGGTACCCATTAGGCTGTGCTATTTATATGTCCCTCTCAACTCCCTCTCGAGTACTTTTGGTGCATTTGGAATGATAAATTGACTTGTGGTGCTCCTCTGTAAAAATTGGCACATTACCGGAATCAGCACTGAAAAAATTACAAAGTTGCTTTTTATTCTAAACACTGTATTTTCTTCCCTTGTTTGGGCTTTGTAAACATTAAAAGCAATTTTCTAAAGTATCTAGCAATTACGTGTCCATGCTACTTATTTGGTGTTTCCCTCATTTAAGTAGTTTAAACGTCGAGGCAGTACGTCAATCGATGAAAGAATTTCAACATGTTGCATACTTTTAAGACTGAAAAAAAATAGTTTTCTTAACTAGGACCCTCTTACGACTTTTACCCAGCTATTCTATCGCAAGAGTGAATGGAAAGGAGTTTGCTATATTTTTAATCTACTCCTTTTTTTTAAAAAAGACCAAGTACTTAGAGGCCCTACTGACACACCCATTGTTATTTAACTGCAGAATGTCACAAATTGAGTCAATCACAACATCGACATTCCATCGTCTTTGTTAATTAGTTTGCGGATCCTCCCTACATCTTTTTCATATTCGTGACTGCATCTGACCGGATGTCTAGAGACTTTCATGTCTGTCACACTAAACGCACCTGTCAATGAGGGTAGATTTACATCTTTGGCACCTGCCTACCTACCTATCCGTTCGTGTAAATTTCTCAGCCATCTTTACTCGGGCGTGACGCCTCTCATACAAAGGCCTGTCGGTTTGTCAGCCAAATGTCTCACAGAAGCTAATTACCAATTCCTCTGCCCTGCCTTCACTTTTTAAAGATGTCTCCAATGACAAAAATGGGATTCTTCGATATTTACCCTTTTCATTCTCTGTAACCAATAACGTCGAAGCACAATTTTGTCGTTTAATCTCAATGATGGGTAAATTTTAGCCCCCATCAGTAGTAATAACTTTCTCCCTTTAGTCGCTCAGACATTACTGATGCGTAAAAAAGTTAATTGCTTTCATGCACAACTCAGAGAGATTTGCTTATCATTGATTGGCTATTGATTAGCCAGTCGGTTCCCTTGGCTTGATTGTGATTGGCCAAATTACATGTGGGTTAATTTTTTATTAAACAATTTTACTATCCCTTCTTTCTTGTGTTATCATTAGCCGGAAAAATTGTGGACAATGCTAGAATGACCCTAGGACTTTGTGTTAACATTGTGGGTGGGGAAAAGTGCTATGCAAATCCATGGGAGGATTCCTCATTCTCCTACTATGTTCTGGCACTGTTTTTTTTTTTCTGGGTTGATTGAACAAACAAGGAAATGAATGAATGAATGGAATGGAATGAAATGAATGATTTGAATGGCATGGAATGAATTAATGGGTGGGTGGCAAAACGAATTCTAGAATGAATAGGGAATTGGCGAGAGGGTGAATGAAGGAGTGGCGAGGTGAAGGAATCAATGAGTGTCTCTATGAATGGATGAATGGATTGATTAATGAATGGGTGAATGGAGTGGAGGAATCAATGAGTAAATAGGAATGGGAACGCAAAAAAACGAAGTGAATGAAGAAGTTTACAAAAGTTGGAAAAGGGCCATACATGAACGTTAACCCGGGTGGAATGATGGCAAGAGTGTTTACGATGGAGTGAAGTAAATTACTAATCCCAAGGCAATTCCACTTTTGACTCATCGTGAAACAGGGGCATGAGCAACACCGGACGTGGCCAAGGCAGAGGGCGCTAGCAACCACAACATCATCATCATGGCAACTACAGACACTTTGGGGATGTTAAATTTCACCGCTAATTGAATCATGTCAGTCAAACTAGCCTCCCTATATCCACTTGCGGTATTTTCGTCTCCAGGTTTAACCTTTTCCATATCCAAAAAAAATGGTAGGCATCCCACAGATGGGGACATTTTTCCCTATGCGTGTAATTAGAACTCGTTGCTATGATTTGTTCCATCAACAGTCGGTTAAACTCGACTAATATGATCCGACCATGTCCGACGAGCGGCTAGGCTCGAGAATCGGGATAAACATCGGTTCCCATGCCGATTGGAGGCAAGTGGCTGACACTTGTATGTTCTGTAGTGAGAGCAGTCGCGGCGGAAGTCGGTGGGCACACAGGTTCCACGTGGGTGCATAAACAAGTGACAGACAATAAGTTTCCCAGGCTAAAAAGTTGTTGTTCCTCGCCTTTATTTTTACATGTTGTACTTTAGGCTGTTTGGTAATCAAATGACAGATTAATTAAATTGTGGTGGGAGGTGCCTCTTGGATTATAACCGATGACCACAAAATGCGTCGTCGTTTATCCACAAATGATCCACCCTCTCTCAATCACAAAATCATGAGGGATGGACCGCTTGAGGACGGACAGACAGAGGCCTCCAACCATCATATTTCCACCCAAACCATCCACACTTCCATCCCCCAATCCAGAGCCTGCTGTTGATTAACACGTTTTATTTACAACAAGCAATCATAATATTCACATGATTTCACCTTTTACTAGGGTAGAAAAAAAAATAATCATGAAATCGCTTGATTACCTTGTATGCTGTATTGTGCTAGCTAAATACCGTGGAAAAATTCTCACTAACAATAAGCAATTAATGTGTTCTTGCCTGCCTCTACACCAAGACTAATTGTAGGCACCTGTGCTGACGACTTTTCTTGCTCTCTGTCGACTATGAGTCGCCGACCTTGTCGCTAAAATTGGTGCTCTCTCATTTGATTACTCACAGCCTTGAAGAAAATTTACATTTGGGTAGTACTTGATGCTCTCTCCTCTCTCTCTCTCTCTTGCCCTCCCTCCTCCTGCCGGAGGAGATGTAAAGTCGACTTTTGATTGACGCTGATGATCGTGTCTAGGGTTGCTCATTGGTGTGATCCTTTGATCGATGTCAGGAGGGTAGTTTAAATTTTGTAGGCTATTTACAGTACACTCTCTAATACGTGTTCTTACAATGGGTGTCACTTATGCTACATGCAATGTCACACACTCATAGAAAGTTCAAATGGGTCCGATGTTGGGGTGGAGTGGGGGGGGGAAGGTAAGTGGTACAACTACCAACACATGGTTTCAATAGCTCCCTTTTCTGTGGCAGCACACTTGGGAGCCTACTTAAAACTTGTTGAGAGGTACGATGACAGTGAAGACATTAAATCAATATTACCTTTTAAAGTAGAGCACGTAAATAGGCAGTTTTTTTTTTTGGTGTATGTGTGTAGGCTTTAAGCCCCCTCAAAACACCAGCAGAAGTATTCTTTATGAGATAAAAGTTATGCAACATCCATTAAGCCTTACATAACACATAAATCAGTGATGTGACATAAAGAATTATCCACTGAAATATCAATATGCATTGTCTGAATAGCTTGCAAATATTTTTCCATCTTCCCTTTTTTTAAAATAACACAAAAATGTTGAGTGTATAATCACTGACAGCCACTAGATGTAGCCCAGCACCAAAATCTCCGTCTCGATTAGTGCTTTTTTTCCTTTTGGTTGAAATATTAACAAGACAGTAATGTATACAATCACCTAGCCAATTAGTAAATGACAAGTTAGACTCAACAAAGTCGCTTTGTCTGGTTTTAAAATTGTGATTTAATGAGCCCCGTTGACTAGTCAACTTATTTAACTATTTACACACCCAAGACTGTAGCCACCTTTTAGTCTACTTTACCATTTGCATTTTAACATGACAAGAGATTGAACAGGTGTTGATTATTTCACACCAGAAAGAGAAGCAAAACAAAATCATTCTAGCTAATACAACTCAAGCCAACAAAAAGGGGGGGGGAAGTGGTGATCCAAAAAGTGTCATTATTTTTCCGTCTTTTCAAGGCATAAAACTTTTTTCCTTCTTATAAATGAAGTTCTTTAACATGGATTTGTGATGGTAATGATTTTATTGGCTAGTGAGAACCAATCAGAACGCGGGGGAGGCGGCAAGTCATTTATCGATTATTCGTCAATGTCGACACCTATTTCTAATTGGTTGGTTTTACCTCCCAGACTAAATTAAATGGAGTAAAAAAGGGGTAAAAATCTTGAGCCATAACTTATTGCTCATTAAAAAGCCTGAAAATTGTGAGAATATAATATGAATTAGAAAAGAAGACAAAACATCGTTCGGCCTTTGTTTACCACTTGGAATTGCGACAGTCAGATGGTAAATCATGCCATAATCCGACATTCGTTATCGCCGTATTTTCAATGATATTTAGTCTCTTACATTGGGTCGGTCTGGCTGGAACTAAATTTAAAGCCTCTACGTACGCACACATACATCAGGCGCCTTGCCTTGTCACAGTCAGCATAAACCATTCATTCTTTTTTGGATAAATAAAATTCGTCTTCTGTGTCCTTGCCTCTTCTTTTTTTCTAAAGTGTTCACCTCAATTGGATCCACAGACGGAAAGGCGGAATCAATTGAGACAAGCCGACATATCGAATGGAAGTGCGGTTTCGTTTCAATTTGGCCACCAGGCAAGTGAAGTTATTAGGTCACACTTAGGCCAAAAAAAGAAGAAGAAGAAGAAGTTAAAAACAAGTGGGTTAAGCGAGCGCAATCAGTGATTGGTGTGTAAAGAAGGGTCTTTTGGCTCCTCTCCAGTAATTTCTTGACATCATGCTGTATTTGATTACTCTGGCAACTGCCAATTCTTGTATAGTAGCATGAAACCTGCAAGCTATTGGATCAAAAGTTGGCTATTTATCAAATTCTCATGAATAAAAAAAAATTATTGCCAATAGGTATACATTACTGACAAAGGGTAAATGCAACTCCTTTGTCCTCTCCCCAAAACGAAAACTTGAGGTGCAATTATTTCCCTTTTTGTAGAAAAAACAAAGTGACTCATTTTTTGACAACAATTTTGAAGAGGCATATTGGTAAAAGGGGGAATCATCCCTCACCTCCTTCCTCCGTATCGATTTTCGATATTTGTTGAGGTAATGCCATAGTAACTGACCTAGACACCTCTAACATCATCAAATTTGATTTTTTTAAGTAAATTGGGTTGAAATATGTCCCCGAGACATAAATCTGGGCATTAAAATGGATTTACAAAAGATGGGAAAACCATGACAACAGCTATGGACTATCGATTCCTTCCCCCCTTTAACTTCCTAAATCTGAAGGATTTTAGCTAAAATTAGACAATTTCAGAGAATACATTTACCTTCGTCTTGCTACAATTCGTAAAGGTTAATTAAAAGTAACAATACTCAGGCTTGTAAAAAGAGGACATGAATATCTATTCCTCCCTCTCCTCCCCCCTTCCCCCCCTTCCCCCCCCTTTCCCTCGACTTACCATCGAACTCGCATTTATGTTGATTAATAATTCAGCCCCCTGTTTTGGTCCACCCATGTCATGTGACACAGGCATCACGCTTAAGGTAACATGCAAGCTCTCCCCATCTCTCTCACCGTCTCGTCCGCTTTCCCTCCTTCTTCTTATTTATTTATTTTTTTTGGTTTATTTTGTCTCTCTACTAATAAAAATGACCCATTTCTAACACTAAAATTATCACTTCCACACCTACATCGCCGAAAATAGCACATTGATGAGGTAGATGCAAAAAAAAAGAACTGATCTGTCAGAAGAAAGAATGGGGGGAAATGGGAGAGACCCATTTAGCAGAATGGAAGTTCATTATACAGACCACCTAAATTACTTTTCGTGCCTTTTTATTGTCCAAATGAATTCTTAATAGCCAGGGACTGAAAAACACAGCATTCAGAAGCTGAAGTGTTTATGCGTGGTTCGGTAATTGGATGAGATGAGATGAAATGAGGTGACTGCTCCTGTGTTTCTTAACTGGTTTCACTTAGTACCCTCCTAACAACGGCACAATTACGGAAGTGGAATCAGGTTAACTCAATCAATCAATCAACCAATCAATCAATCAGTCAATCAACCAGTAATTTACTGATTTGTGGTATTTTTAGTGTTTAACTCTTGGTCAGTCAAGGGTCCCAGGGCGTCGTACCTCCACTGGGCGACTTGGCCTCCGGACCATTCCAGTAACTCTCAAACTCTCCTAAACGTTGAGTATTACGTCTTCTTTCGCCTTCAGAGAAGTCTCAACGCCCTACACATTCATCCTTACCTTCAGCGACGAAAGCGGACAATTAGGGTCCACCTTTATGGCAGGCCTTTAGCAATTTCTTTTGTGATTTCTAAAAGTCAAACAAAAACTTAAAAAAATTAATCCAAAGAGTAAGGAGAAACGTGATAAATAGGTTAACACTTCAATTAATTTTAAAAGATACAAAGGCACGTATGAGTCACACTCGAATGATTGGGGTACAGGCGCGGCCGTCTCCTATTGGTTGAGCTGCCCCTTCACCGCGGGCGCTTCAAACTCCCAACATTAAGTAGTATAATTTCAAAAAAAATAAAATTGTAAATTAAATTGCGTCTTGCTCTATTTACACGTGTGATTTTCGTTTGGAATCTTGCACGATTTACGCACCATGAAAAAGTTACTTCAGCCCAATTTGATCTCGTGGTCCTGGCACACGTGGCTTGCAGTGTATCGAAGTGAAATGCGATGTTGCGGTGATCGGTGACCTCCATGCCGCCTGCTGGGGCTACGAGGGGGGGCAGAGGGAGGTTGGAATTAGCGCTGTGATGTTTGGAGCTGAGGTCCCGGCTTTCCACATACACGCACGGAGGCAAGCGAACAGGCACTCACTACTGAATTGGCGAGTAAATTGCTACCCCCTGTCACTGTCAATCATGGCAAGCAACTGACCTGCCGACTGTGTGTCACTCTATATTGTGGAAAAACTGTGGGTGGTTGTAACATTGTGAACTGTTTCCTGCACACTTTAACCAGCCCAGGTATTTTAATTGAATAAAACATAGGCGTGCGGGTGTTTCAGAATACGGACTTGTTGCGCATTAGTTGTCATGCCAAATTCTCCAATTTTCTTTCTTTTTTGTCTATGGAGCTATCTTTGTCTTAAATGGACTTCTATAAATACGTGTCTACTTCTCACATCCTCGTAATAATGCAGTTAAGGAGTGAGGAAGCAAAAAATTGGCTAGGTTAGCGCTACTGTGGCCTTTTTATGACAATCGGCCTAGAACAGGGTGCTGGAATTGTGAAACTGCATCACCACCTCGTCGAAGGGCTTTCTCAATCTGAGCTCCTCCATTCTAGTGAATGGCAAGTGGTGGATGCTTGAAAATTCGCCTGTGAAGTGATGAAGCGGTGGCAGATTTGGAATTTGTTATGCCATGAGGCAGAGGCGTCAGGAGTGGAAGGTTGGTCGTCCGCCAAGTTCTTTGTGGTGGAAGTGACCGAGGAAATGTGTTTATTAGTACATCTGTCCGTTTGCCTGCCCGCTTGCATTGATCCTTCGGATGGACAAATATTGGTTGAAGCCGGTTGATGTGAGCCAACATCGCAGCCTCGTTGCGGAAGCTGCCGACTCTTCTCGCAGGCTGCTTGGAGAAGAGGTGACGATGGATGCCTCACATTCACGATGCTGGTCAGGGAGGATGCCAAAGTGTACGTCACTAGGACCAGGAGAAAAAGTGAAGATTAGCACGTCAATCAATCGGTCAGATTGGAAGTGAATGGTGAATCAAGTGGTCGACACATTCAATGGCTGGAATAGGATGAAGAAGTTCGTGGTGGAAGTTGGTGGGCATGTATAGGACAATAGACCTACGAGAGACGTCCGCATTCATTTTGTGTTTTGTTGGAGAACGCAGAACCCGTCATCAGCAATCATTCAAATGGCTTTCCCATCCACCCAACAGCCATTCTCCGCCGCGATCTCTCCATCCATCCATCATCCATCGAAGTGGAAAGTGCTCTTCTTCGAATTAGATGTATGTCATGCTGTTGTTGGGGCAATTCTCCTCACAACAGCAGTTTTAATTAAATCGAGAAATTAAAAGTTTACTTGATCTAAAAGAAAGCAAAAAAACCACCAGAACGTGGGGTGGAGGGGAGGGGAGGGGTGGGTGGAGGCAAGGTAGCATCCCTTCGTCTTCACTACCACCAACATCGCACATTGAATAATGGAAGATTGTTTGCTCATCACAAAAATGAAGGAAAAGAGGTGGTGGCGGTGGTGGTGGTGGTGGTGGTGGGGAGCGGAGAGAATGAAGTGAAAGGGGTAGTAATTGCGCATCGCTGAATGGAGAGGGCGGAGGGTGGATGAGAAGAGAAGGACCGACGATGAGTTAGCTTTCATGAATGGACATAGGAAATCGTGGAAGATCAAAATGAGGCATAAAAAGTGGAAGGATAATATCAACCGAGAGGACGGAGAATTGCGTGTTTGAACAGAAGGGTCTTTGATTTCTCCCTCCATTCTCTTGTTTACTATGAAAAGCTAGAGGGAGAGAGGGGACAGAGGGTTGATCATGGTGAATAAAACAACAACGGTAATCCCTCTTCAAAGCTAGTGTAGCATCTTTTTTTTTTCGTAAGGAATAATCGAAAATAAGATGTTTTATTATGGGGAAAAGTTGTCCTCTAAGGCGAGTGCATGGTCTACTGGGGAAATATTTCCCCATCCAGTCACTTTGCCAGGCCAGGAGGTAGTAGCACTAGTAAAATGTCGACATGGACTAAGTCTTCCAGTCAGTTTGCCTTTCAGTGGGGCAAATAAAGGTGAAGAACAGGCAACAAGGTGTGCTAGACGTCCCGAGTTGGTAACAGATTCACTGTGTCATCTAGGACCTCCTGGTGATGTGTTGTACATGTAGTCACTAAGTGGATCAGCAGCTGGATGACCTGAGAGATGGTTCATCCCTGTAGTTACGACATTCGTCTCTTGGAGATGATGTTAGAGAGGGAGGCTAGGATAATTCACAGTCCTCATCCACGAAGGGGTGTTGTCGAGGCGAAGTTACTGTGATGGAGGCTTTGGAGGTGAGGCCAAATCTGACATCGACGGTTAGCGTTGGAATAGAGAATTTTCATGTCTCACCACTTCTTCCCCCCGTCCCCCGTCCCCCTCCCCCGTCCCCCTCCCCCTCCCTCCCCTGACAGGTCGAGTACCCTACATTTCAGGAGTACTTCCACAGAATGAATGACACAAATGATTAAAGAAAAATCAATAATTTGGAATGCTCTTGTCTTATCAGTTCAAGTCTGTACAAGAACAAGCGAGAATAATTTTATTAATATTTATTTTTTCTTCGACTTCATTTAAGAGGAATGAGGTATCATTTACATAGAGGTGGAATTTAAAATCACATATTAATCAGGAATTGATGTGAATAATTAATGAGCAGCTTGGCTGCGCATTTACACGCCTGTACATGGCAATCGTGTTTCTTTCTTTCTTTCTTTCATTCTCTCTCACCCACCCACCCTCTTTCTCTCTACCTCTACCTCTTGGTGTGAGTGGGTGTGTGCATGTTTTGGTGTCTCCTTTTCACTGTCAATGTTATGTTTCAACTCGACCTTGGCGGAAAGACTTAAAGTGGCTAGATAAGATGTCAAATGCATGTATTTATGACTCCATCTCCTTGTTTGGCTAATAATCAAACTGTTTTTGCCTCGGGAGGTACTCGCACACCCAACACCCTCGCCTCCAGCCTCGAGACGGTAAAGTGGTGTAGCTCCCTCAGCTTTCATCACTAATTCTCAAATGTCAGGCTTTACAAGAAGACAACTAGTGAGTGTAGGCAGTCTGGAGGGATGTCGAGGAGGATTTATAATCAGGCTAACCTGTCAAGGTGAACGCACTGCAAAGCTACGCATAGCCGTGAGAAGGCTAAATCTAGGGGACAGTGGTAATGCAGATCCCAAAGGGCGAAATTGTGGATCAGACGCCTCCTCTCGAATGGACGACTCACTTATCAACAAAATTCCGACCTCATAGATAATTTTGAAAGCGTTAACTGCATTTATGGTGGTAATCGAGGCTGGTGTTGGCATCTTGGCGTCACGCTGCAGTGACATGGATTAGAAGGGGTAGAGATACAGATTCCGCTGACCTCCTAACCAGGAAACAATAACGCCTTCACTGTGGAGGCGCGTCTAACTGTTGGGGATACAGATTGACCCTAGTCTGGAATCTGCTCTAGTACTTCAAGTGACCTTGAGATAATTCAAGTCTCTCTGCACGCGATTTCGGCCAATCAGGAGGAGTCAAATGAGAAGGCGAGTTTTGGGGTGCTTTAGAGTGTCAGATTGAAAACACTGCATCAGACAATTCACAAGTCTCGTAGCATTCAAAAGTCATTTCTTGAACTAGGCGACAACGAATTCAGCGTGTATAGAAGTCCCTTCAGTCGTGGTGAGAAGAAGTGGTATGAGCTCGATTCCTACCTTTCGAGTGTGATAGACGACACTGAAGGAGTGTCGCAAGAGGAGCTGAAGACGCCGAAGGTGAAAGTGATAAATGGCAAGGCTCCTGTCGGCCCAATTCCCACTCGGGGCAGCCACGCCTAGACGACCCCTGATTCAACTGGTAGCCATGGTAAAGGCGTATAGTGATTAACAAGACCAAGCCGTAAAACCCCCACCACGTCACGATGATGGAATGCTCATTTCCACAGCCGTGACAACTCAAACAGGTGAAAAAGCGGTCTCAAGTACACCCGTCAATCCGTTTGGCTTTCCGTCAGTCCACACAACATCAGGCTTTCCGTACTGTGAACATTCAGGCAAACTCCTGGTCCCGCAACCACCCGACGAGATATGAGACCGCGCTGGAATTGGGCGCATCGCCCTTCCATGGGGACGGTGAAGGGGATACAGGTAGTCGTAGATACAGAAATTAATTTCACCTACGGTAAGTACCAACAATGCTGATAAGATGAAGCTGTCAAGCTGCTCTGAGATGGTTCACCCACTCTGGCAGAAAAAAAAGAGCCAATCCAAGAGATACACTCGAAAGGTGAATGCAGTTTTGCTTCATTTTTTCTTTGACATTTAAAATTCTCCCGGCCATTGATTCTCGAAAGATACCTTTGTCAAAAAGTAACACACAATACATCACCCATTTCAATAAGTAGCAGGGAACAGAAAAAAACATAACAAATAAACAGAGAACCTTTTTCCTTGCCAAATTAATACTCTTTTTCTCTTTTTTTTACAAAATGAAAAGACACACACACGCACAACTCCCTTCTTTAACGAACAAGAAAGTAAAAGTGACAGTAATAGGTCAAACCAAAATGCATAAAAATGGGGACTTGCACCCATCACTCAGTCAAGAAGGTCAAGGTCAAATTCTAGGAGAAGACCGGGTGCTGCTAGTGGGTCAGTAGCGCTCTGCATCTCCAAGCTGGAGTTAGAAGTGCTGTCAAAAAACCACGAACAGGAGATATTATGGACAAGACCGTCTAGAAGAGGAATCAACGCCGAGTCCAATCCATTCACGTAACCCGGATCAGAAATAAGGGGACCAGAAGAGGAGGCGGCTTCCTCCTCCGAGCTATTGACCACCTTCCACCAATCAGAGTTTGTTGGAGAGGGAATAAGGCTTTTAGTACGTCTGTGGCCGCTTCCAAGGGTGGAATTGCTGCCAATGAAGAAATTGAAAGTATTTGGAGGTTGAAGCAGAATTCGAAGGGAGATTGATCGGTGGTTTGCCTTTCGAAGTTGTCGAGAATACGGAAAGAGTGCCTGAAGTGAGATAAATGATTCAATGAAAGAAGCTGGTGAGCTTAGACCGACAGGAAAAATGACTTCTAAGTCTCAACTGAGATTGTAAGATAAAAAAAAAATGTCGGCATACCAGACAGAACCTATCCTCCTTCTACATCTCATGTGATTCATAAGTGGAGGGTCGAGAGTTTTCACAGGCATTCAACTCTCCAATCCAGTAGGATGTGATTTCCTAGGTTAGCTGTGCTTTTAAATGACATTGAGTGCATCTCCAAATAGCCTATGCGAATTCGTACAAGTCCAAAAAAGTTTAACATCCTCGGACATAAAGAGGATAGGCGTGTTTACTACAACAAATGGGATTTGCATGGCGCCAAATTGGAACATTAGTGCAGCCAGTAGCTGAAAAAAATAATTTTGACTAGAAAACGAGCATATTGACGCCAAAACATGGTTCCTATCACTAGCCTATATTGCTCGAGACAGAAAGTTTGATTATCTTCGATGCCCTCGAGTACTATCTTCATTAGTCGTAGCAGTAGAGGGAGCTTTACCTGCATTCAAAGCTGCCCACAGCGAGGAGGACACGAGAGAGCCCCCCAGCATGCCAACAGAAACCGAAAAGGAAAGTATGTACTGCTAGCGAAATCTGGAAACCTTTGGTATCTGTAAGTACCACCGATAGCTTTGATGAAGAAACTGTCAGATTGACAGAAACACCACAGCCAAATTTGAATTCATTAATAATTAACCTACCGCAGTCAAAGTATTTTTTGACACCTTTAAGCTAACGTACTTGCTACCAGAGCATCAGAAAAATATCCATTAAAATAAAGTCCAGCCAATTTGAATACAACCACATATATCGATAAAAGACACCCGCGTCACGTATTTGTGACGCTAAGGGAAGGCAAGAAAATTAGGGTATCAGGTAAGTGACACTAGTAACAGATGCATTCAATGCATAAAAACCGACAGAATCACACACTTCTGTCAACACCACATCAGATAAGTATGCTTGAGAGAAGTTTCAACACACGCACAAATGGATTTGCGTTGATCAAGAGAGACCAGGAATGAGATAAAATAAAAGGGAACATTTGGGGATTCCCTTCTCCCTCCTGCTACCCACGAAGACAAGAAGAAGAAGATGGTAGAGATAAACAGTTCGAGTGGTCATAAAACAAAGATCACTAAAAGCATTGACCTCCTGGGCACATTTGAATACAAAATGAGACTTTTTAATCCACCTTGATACGCATGTAAAAGGAGAGGCAAATGCTAGCCGTGGTAATAGGAAGCACTGCACACTCGTTCACAGACATTAACTACTTCCAAGAGCTAGTTCACGCATAGTGGATAGCACCGACAGGTCTCCGCATCGATGATGAGGTGACGCGGGACAGTCTGGCCTAACAGGGTTACAGGTACAATGACAAATTTTTTTTTTCTTTTTTACGTCAAAGAACTTGGAGGGTATTAATTATACACAGATATGAGGGCATGAATTGTAGGCGCGGTTGAGTGCGTCAAAATAATGGCGGAAACATTTCCGACACCTTAAAAGTCAACAGTTGGAGGTAATGGAACACAATGTGGAAAATTTGATGGAAAGCAAACAAACAGGCCACACTATGTTCTGGCATTAGTGACAACGCGCTTTAGACTAGAAATTCCATCCCCCCCGGGAATTATTTGTCAACTTAGTGTAAAAAAAAACAACTTTGAATGTGGAATGGAACATTTTCGTCAAAAGCATCAACCTTCAACAGCCATAGCATGTCGATGCCTGAGAAAGTGAAGAATTGAAATCTGATCGAGAAAAGAAACATGAGATAAAATATAAAATGAGACGAAATTGTTCATGCAAATATCACTTTGAATAAGCCATTTTCGGCAATTTTTTTTGACATGCGCCAGACGTTAGTGCCTTGGCATGAAAAGAGAATTTCATTGATGAAATATGAAAGGTAAGGCAAAGATGAGGTGGGAAAAGGTGCAAATAATTGCCAAATTAATAAACACAATTATTAGTACATGTCTAAATCACATAACCCGTGATCGGTATTAGATGGTATAAGGCTTCAACAAGTTAATTAAAAAAATAAACAAATGGAATCGGTGATGGCATGGAGGAGGGAGGAGGGGAGAGGGAGGAGGGG